>KN840540.1:39957-66568 GCA_000832265.1 Phlebiopsis gigantea 11061_1 CR5-6
ACTGCATTAAGGGGGAATCGAACCCCCGGCGGGTCGATGGCAACGACCCAGGTTACCACTACCCCATTAATGCGTTATGCAGACGCTGACTAGTTATTACTATACCCGTCATGAGATAACTCCTGTATAACGAGTAAGTAGTCTACTTCGTGAATTCTCGCCTACACCACCATCTATTCTTAACAAAAGCACCTTACCTCGTCAGAATTCAACTCAATTCCAATGTCATCGATGTCCCCCAAGCCGAAGCCTGTTCTCAAGCAGTCCTTGCTCCAGTTTGGCTCTCGAAAGTCAAGCAAGACGGCGGCTGAAGGCAAGGGCAAGGGAACCGCTCCTACAGTACACACGCCTGTAGCTGAGATATATCAGCCCATCAACCGAGGGGTGTATACTATCTCAGACGACTCAGATATCGAGGAGTTCACTGCTCCTGAACAAGAGTTGTCCGAAGTGGAGCTGGTCAAGGAGATCGAGGAACCCGCGGAGCCAGCCTCATCTCGGGCCTCGAAGCGCGGGAAGGGTACGGCTCCCGCTGTGGAAACAGAGAAGGTAGTAGATGAAGACGACATTGAGGATACCGAGGAAGACCAACCGCTGAAGAAGAAGCGTCGCACGTCCAGACGGACTGCGAGGGCGTCCATCGAGACACCCGCCGACGAGGACGCAGCGACATCGAAGAAGAAGGGGAAACAAGTCAAGTCAGCTAAGGGTAACAAAGATGTCTTCAAGTCCCGCGACGGAACAGAGAACTCGGAGCCCATGACGGAGGAAAGTTGGGAGGTGGGGAGCAAGAAGATCAAGATCACCACGAAGGACAACAAAGTTGCAAAACATGTCGATGTCGCGGCCATGCGCAAGCATTTCGGCTATGTGAGGGGGAAGATGGGCAATGTGAAGCCCGGTAAGTCTCTGCGCGTTATAGTGCCGCTGGCTGCCCTTGACTAGTGTACTAATCCGTGCTCCTCAGTACATGCCACAAATCACTCTATGGAAGATCACATCCTTCGATTTTTCGACCTGTAAGTCCATCTTTTCCTGCTTTGGGACCGTATGAATGCTAACGGCTCTCATATTAGGTCGTATGAATTCGGTCCTTGCATCGGAGTCAGCCGACTACAGCGCTGGGACAGGGCTGAAGCTCTCGGGCTGAATCCACCAATAGTTGTGAGTACCCCCTGAGCGTGTCTTAGTTCCCTTACTGAATGTATGCGCAAATGCAGGTTAAGCAGCTACTCACGAACGAAGACGGTAGTGAACGAATTGAAATGAGAGAATGCGTCTTTTATGGCGATGTTTGAAAGTTTTATACCTTTGTTCGTGTCTTTATACGTCATACGTCTTTATTGCTGGCTGTGCTTTTGAGGCTTCCTCGGACTACTTAGTATTCGGAGCTTCTAGTAATGTTATTATACTGTTGTTGCATCGTGTCGCGCTGTATCTTTGTAAATACTTGTATCCTATATAATTTGTGCTCCCTCATTTCTGCCAATCAGCTGACATGAACGAAATCAAGCTTCACCCTTGCCAAGTATTACCTTGCCCTGCTTTTAGCGCCAACTTTGTGGCGTCGTCTGAATGACGAGGTGGGACGATTCGGGAGTTTTTGCCGGTAAGACCCAGATTTGGCGGCTTGTCATCCAAAAAGAGACTTATCCGGTACCCATTATCGATTCTCGAGCAGCGTCTTGCCAGTGCAGCACCTTCCACAATGGACCCGTCTATCCCCCTCGTCGTCGACAACGGCACTGGTGTGAGTCTTCAAACCAAACATAAACACGGTCCCTGTTTACGATCTACTTTCTGTAAAAGTTCGTCAAAGTAGGCTATGCAGGGTCTAACTTCCCCGAACATGGTACGCACCTGACATGCACCTCGCTGTACCACACGGACCGTCTGCTCACGCATTCCGCGCACGTAGTGTTCCCCTCTATTGTCGGTCGGCCAATTTTGCGTGCAGAAGAGCGCGTAGGCACGTCCATCATCAAGGACATCATGGTCGGCGACGAAGCTGCGGAGAACCGTAACTACCTGCAGGTTTCGCAGCCGATGGAGCACGGCATCATCCGCAACTGGGAGGACATGAAGCACCTGTGGGACTACACGTTTGACGAGAAGCTCAAGGTCGACCCCAGGGGCCGCAAGGTCCTGCTGACCGAGCCCCCGATGAACCCGAAGACGAACAGGCAGAGGATGTGTCAGGTCATGTTCGAGGAGTACGGGTTCGGGGGCGTGTACGTCGCTATCCAGGCGGTGTTGACGCTGTACGCGCAAGGTGCGGTGCACAGCACTCGGCCCGTCACATTGGGTACTTACATGAGGCGCGGTTGATCAGGTCTGACGACCGGAGTGGTAGTAGACTCGGGAGATGGTGTGACACACATTGTCCCCGTATACGACGGCTTTGCCCTCCCACACCTCACTCGGCGACTCGACATCGCTGGCCGAGATGTCACTCGCTATCTCATCAAACTCCTTCTCATGCGCGGATACGCGTTCAACCGTACGGCCGACTTCGAGACCGTCCGAGAGATCAAGGAGAAACTTTGCTATGTAAGGTACGCTGTGTAACTGTGCGTTCTACTGCGTCGATCGTTCATGTGTAATCTGTCATAGCTATGACCTGGACCTCGATACTCGGTTGTCAGAAGAGACAACTGTGCTCGTTGAGAGCTACACTGTATGTGTCCCCTAAACGCACTCGACCTCGTCATTAACGATCGCAACCGCCCCAGCTTCCTGACGGCCGCACGATCAAGATCGGTTCTGAACGCTTCGAAGCGCCGGAGTGCATGTTCCAGCCACACCTCGTAGACGTCGAACAGCCCGGTGTTGCAGGTCAGTGCCGTCGCAGGCTATATCCATGGGACGCCCCGCTTATGCGCTGTGCCCCCTAGAAATGCTCTTCCAGACGATCCAGAACGCCGCAGTCGACGTCCGCTCGGAGCTGTACAAGCACATCGTCCTCTCCGGAGGCTCCAGCATGTATCCCGGCCTCCCGAGTCGGCTCGAAAAGGAAATGAAGCAGCTCTACCTCACGCGCGTGCTCAACGGTGATCCGTCGCGTCTCAACGTGCGTACCCCCTCTCTTTCCGTCCCGCGTGCTGACAGAGTGCCTGACTGGACGCCGCGCCGCACGACAGAAATTCAAGATCCGCATCGAGGACCCGCCGCGCAGGAAACACATGGTCTTCCTCGGCGGCGCCGTGCTCGCGGACATTATGAAGGGCCGCGAGGAGTTCTGGGTGACCAGGGAAGAGTGGTTCGAGCAGGGCACCAGGGCGCTTGACAAGCTTGGCCGCGGCGAGCACTAGAGCCAAACAGACTTTGGAATAAGTAAGAGGATAGGATACTGTACTTTACTCGTAGCTCCAAGGAAAACTAACCTTTTGTCCCGGCACCATATGGTACGTTTGAGTCGCTGGCTGTCCTCGGAAGAGATCAGTTACAAGCACGCCGAATATAGCTGATAGTCCGTGTGTAAGCAATGGCATTGACATTTGTGGGTGGGGCGAGTATATTACAGATGGTATATACCGATGCATGAGCGTGATACTTTTGAGAACGTTATGTGAGATGGGATGGTTTGTAAACGGGAGCTATTACGGTATAGCCAGTATAACAGTGAGGCATCTAAGAGCATTATAAGATTGTACATAGCGAGAACGATACCATGATGATTCCTAACGAGGGACAAGTGACGAGAGCGAGGAGCATGGTAGCATGACATGTAGACCGGATGGGCGGACAGGTTTAGTGGGACTCCCAGCGAAGGACGACTTCGTAGATGGAGAACATAACCGCGGCGTTGGGGATGACTCGCATGAGGTGCGCGCTGAGACCGCCGTACAACGATTTGGCACCCTCTTCGCGGATAACCAGACGAAGAGTCTGTATAAGGCCAGAGTACTTGACCTTGCCATTCACCAAGGGCTGTCGTAGCCGAGTGCGGATGACCTGGCACGCACCAGGTCAGCAAGGACACGTACGGCGAGCATAGCGACGCGGGCGTACCTCATGCGGATATGTAATCAAGCTGGCGACACATTTCGCCGTCCCTGCGCTACCCAGCAGCCCAAGCCACTCTGCGGCTCCTCCTTTATCTTCCACGTTGGAGGATAGCTTCTTCAGTCGCTCGTAGAGCACCCACTGGATGGTCCCTTCCGTGACGCCCAGATAGCTTGCACTCAAGCCCTTGTAGAACCCACGGACACCCTCTTCGCGCATAATGCTCTTGATCATATCCCAAGAGCCTCCATAGGAGCTCTTATTTGCTAACGAAGAGGTCGCTCCGTCTGCAGCAAGCTGTAGACGAGTCTTCACGACCCATATAGGGTTCGTCGCAGTGCCAGTCGCGATACCGGCCAGCGCGGCAGCACACAGGTGCACCCAGGTAGCCTCCTGCCCGTCGTTAAATTTGTTCGCGATGATTTGCTTGCCATTGCCGTAGGTGAAGAAGTTGATCGACCGAGCCGGAATCACACCAACAAGTGTTGGCCCGAGGCCCTTGAAGAGCGCACGCGGAGATTCTTTCTGGTAGATATCACTATTGGGAGCACATCTGAGCATACAGTGGCATAGTATATGGAGACGACGCACCGAAGGATGTGCCCCGTCTCAACAAAATGCCATAGGAGGTTTGGTCGTCTCTGCATGACCACAGCTCCATCCGTAACCAACGATACAGTCGCATGCTTTTCGCGGAAGAGGTCAGACTGTAGCCGGGTCTTGACGACGTCGAACGGGCTCGTCACGATGGCACCGCACATACCACCCACACTGCAGCGCAAACCCATTCTTCAGTCACAGCCGTTGTGGCGAAAGCGAAGGCTTACCCGCCGGCTACAAAGTGCTGCCATGATTTCGCGGGCAGGAAGCTGGTCTTGGAAGGTCCTGCCACAGGTTGCACAGGTGTGTCGGCCATTTGTGAGCGGTGCGGGCGGTAGAGGTCGTCTGCGGCTGCTTGGAGAGGTGAGAGCGCAGGAACCAAAATTAATGTTGGAAATGGCCTCGAAAAAGCGGCCCGGCTCACAAGCTTTTGGCGCCCTCGGCACGGCCAATTAGATAAGATTAGATTGAAAGCCTCCGCTGCGATAGGCGCCCCAAAGTTCCTTCGAGGTACTATAAGCCCTGCAATGGTCTCTCGTACCAAGTGCGACTATATACGAGCTGAATCAAAAGTCTACAGGTCAGTGTTGCGTCGCTAATCGTAAAATTTGACTCGACTTGAAACTCGAAGGTGGTAATCCAGATTTACCCCGACGGTTCAGTTAACCGGACGGGTTACTAAAACTCAAGCGGTAGCCAAGCACATGAACCGCCCCCACTACGAGCGCAACGCTCTGGTCGCAGCTCCGGCTCCAATCGGATGGACAGCAATATAGTAACAGCGCATGGCTATTCATTACTGTATTGTTCGTTTGTGTCTCATCATTGATATTCCCGACGGCGATGTTGTATAAAGCCTGAGGTGGAGGTCCTCGGACATCCAACCTCTCTCTGCACGATCATGTCGAGCCAGGTAGGTTCGCCCGGGCATACGGGCTTCCAAGCCGACTGATGTTTCTTAGGATCCCCGGACACAACCAACCTGCGGACTCAGTGTACGTGTATTTGTATTTTTCTACTATCCAGAAGTTGGCTGATTATAGCTGTCTGCAGGTGTCAGAATTGACCTCACAACTCGAGCAGGAACTCCAGAATGACGTCCGCTTTCACCCCATCATGGGCCTATTCAAGGCCAGGGAGTCGCCAGACGTACAGTACTACAGCCCCGAGGTCGTCAAGATCATCGACGAGATGCGCCACTGGAACGTCGACGAGGGGTTCAAACACCACGAGCGCCATTCATGGAAAACTACACCCTTTAAACTTGAAGGCGACGCGGTGGGCGTTGCACACAAGGTCGTCGACGTGGTGGAAAGGGTCGAACACGACATCGAGGACGACGTGCATCTGGTGCTGAAGACCCACACGAAGGTCTTCCATTATGATCCCGAGATCGAGCAGGTCATCCACGAGGACGGCTTCAAGAACTGGGGCGAGACGGTCCGCTTCGAGGCGGGGTACACCCTCGTCGTGCGTACGATTGCGGGTGTATGCAAGATCGTCAAATGGGCCGTATCGGAAGGCCGAAAGGTTCGAGTTGCAGGCTTCCGCCACAGCTGGAGGTAAACAATGTGTTTATTGTCTCTCACACAGCTGCTAATTGGACACAGCAACGTTTTTGCAGCAGATGGGGACGTCCTCATCATGTTTCTTCCCTATGAAAGCCTCGTGGAACTACCCTACAAGGACCCACCATCGAGTTTCAAGACCGAGCTCTCGGGCATCACAGAAGTTGTCACCGTTGCTGGTAGGACCGCTCCGGCAGGCCATGGATTCTTCAAGATCATGGCCGGGACCACAAACGAGCAATTCCGTAAATGGTGTCTTCGTCACAGGCGATATTGCTTGCCTTTGAATGTCATTATGACGGAAGTACGGCATTCACGCGTGATGCACATATACACTGCTGACACGACCATAGGTTACATTCGGAGGCACCAACGCACCCATCTGCCACGGCTCAGGCCTGCAAACAAAGACGCTCTCAGACCTCGTCGTCGAAGTGCAGTACGTAGACGCCACAGGCGACGTCCGCATCGTGAACGACCCGGTGGAGCTCCAGGCCGCAAGCGGCGCGTTCGGTCTCCTTGGCATAGTGATCTCGCTGACACTGCAGCTCGACGAGATGGCGGTCGTGGATATGGTGCCAGTCAGGCTGCCGCTGCCACTCGCGATACCGCCGCCCAGAGATTTTGACCTCCCACCGGAGGTGCAGAAGATGATCGAGGAGAAGGGAATCACGAAAGAGCAGCTAGAGGCAGCACAAATGGAGTTCGAGAAGAGATGCGAGCGGGATTGGTATCTGGAGTGGTTCTGGTTCCCGTATCAAGAGGACGTGTGGGTCAACACTTGGTCGCGTGCGTATCGGGTTTTCAAATGTCAAGAAACACGACGCTGACCGCCAGCTACAGGAACTCCCATATCTGACCCAGACTTGGACATTAAAGCGTATCCCGGAGAGGATGGTACAGAGGTGCAAGAGGTCTGCAGTCAGTGCCCCGTCTCGGTCAGCTCCTGACTAGGTGTTTGCAGGTGGAGGAGACATTGGCACAGACTTTGATATATTATCAACCTTTCAACTTGCTCCCTGGGCATCTGCAAGCATACGCATTCGGCGCAGCGTCGTTGATCGCGCTGCCCAATGTCAAGGATCAAGCAGACGCAATCAAGACGCTGCAAAGCGAGGCTGAGCACTTCAGACGGGGCATACGTGCGTAATTCGCCATCTCAACCCCTAGTCTCATAGTCTCACGAGGCCCAATAGAGAACTTCAGATGCTGGGACACCGAGTGGGAGGTGCCGGTGGGAAAACACGACGGAAGGCTCAACTACGCCACTGTCCAGCGCGCTTGGTATGCTCTCACTGTTTCCGGTCTGTACTGACCGCGCAGCGCTGACAGCAGCCTCAGGTGGGACGGCATCGCCGCAATCTATGCGCGCCCCGACGCTCCCGTGCGCGTCGCGCTCGAGATGCGGCTCACGGGCGGGTCGGACGTGCTCCTCGCGCCGCAGCGCGGGAACGACGCGACGGCGGCGATCGAGGTGCTCACGACGCTCGTCACGCCCGCGGAGGACTGGCAGTCGTTCATGCAGGACGTCGCGGACCGCTGGACGCGCTACGACGAGCGGGACGAGCGCGGCCGGCGCATGCGCCCGCGGCCGCACTGGGCGAAGCAGTGGGCGGGCCTCGAGGTCGACGGGAAGCCGATCGAGCGGTACATGAAGGAGGACGCGTACAGGGACGCGTTTGCGCAGTTCAGGGAGGTGTATGAGCAGATCGTGACGAAGAATGGCAGTACGGTTGAGAAGACGCTCAGTGTGTTTGGGAATGAGATGATGCAGCGGCTCATCTGGGAGTAATTGTAATTTTAATCTGACTACTCGGATTCATTTTCAGAGACCATGTAGAACGGCATTAATATTCTCCCCCTCTGGCCTACCGGAGTTACCGCCTTCGCAGATGCGGCCAGAGACCGCGAGCGCAGTATTGATCTTGTTGAATGGCCGAACTCCAGATACACCCTCACAATATCTACACAGCGGGCGCAGAGTGATATGCAAAACCAGACCCCCACACTTAGTTTGATTGAATAGCGCGGGAAAGTGCGAACGTTATGAGTCTATGTTTCCCATGCTAAAAGTTTCTGAGTCAAATCGGTGAAAGAGGAAGCAGTCGAGTTGAATCGAGAGGTTCACAGCCTTACCATTGGCGCAATACACATCGTATCTAGACCTTCGAACAGGGAGAAATGACTTGCTGAGCCGGCCACGGATCATAGTGCCCTGCAGCCTTGAAAACGATATTATAATCTGAGCCGTCGCCCTATGTCACGTAGTCCCATGAGCAAATTATTCTTGCTAACTCGGCCTACCACTCACGAATAATTGATACGGGAAGCCCTTGTTGAAAGGAACTATGTCGTTGAGGAATCTCATTTGCTCGGGTGTCAGAGAAATATCGAGGGCTTCGATGTTGGCGTGAAGATGTTCGACTTTCTGCCCACCGATGATGGGAAAGACGTACGGAGCCTTGTGCAAAAGATAGGCGATAGCCACTACGTAGATGCGTCAACGACATGCGGACTTGCATGTAAAGTGATCGACGGACCTGAGGTGATACTTTTAGCTCCGACAGCCTGGGCGACCTTCTCTAGAGCCATGCAGACTTGACGCTCTTCCTCCGTCCGTTTCCAGTCGCTGAACAGCGCTCTCCCTCCTTCGCCCGTCACAAGGCGCCTCTGCTCTTCCTCGTCCGTGCGAATCTTGCCTGACACGAGGACATTCCAGGGAGCGATCGCCATACCTATAGTTCCCCATTGAAAGATCAATATGTTGCGAGGTAGTAGAAGGACGTACCTTCGTAGATGCACATAGGTATGATATCGCGCTCCATATCCCTGGTAAGAATATTCCACTCCCCTTCGTAGATCGAGAACGGGGTCTTGCCGCTCATGCGGGCGTAGTTGTTCGCCTTCGACACAATCCACGCTGGGGTATCCGAGATACCGAGGTACAATACGAGACCTTGCGTGACGAGATTGTGGAGGCCGTTCATGACCTCCTCTACGGTGCAGTTGTAGTCCCAAAAGTGAACATAGAGGATGTCGATGTACTTTGCTCGGAGCTTCTGCAGGGATGCGTCGACAGAGTTGCGGAGGGATTTGAGGTTGTTTCCCACGTATTGAGTCTTTTGTGGAATGTCGGAAAATGAGGCTCCTCTCTTGTAAAGCATTGAATACTATCAAACATAGTTCTCCGTTGGTTAAATGATGCAGAGTACACCGAAAGAGGGAACGAACCTTGGTTGCTACAACAATTTGTTCTCTGACGCCTCGACTCTCCATCCACTCTCCAATGAACTCCTCAGAAGTTTCATCTTGGCTGAATAAATATGAGTAAGGATCATGATACGTTAGAATGAGACTCACTATGAATTCGCAGTGTCGATGAAGTTGCCTCCCGCCGCGTAGTACGCGTCAAGGAGCTTGAAGCTGCTTTTCTTGTCCATAGTGCCCATGCCGTACGGGTGCCACTTGTCGCCGATGCTCATCGCACCGAGCTGTATGGGCGATACATGTATTCCTGCAAGGGGCGCGAGGCGTCGATGGCGGCCGAGCTTAGTCGGTGGCTCAGGAGCTGGGGCCCAGATGTTGCTCATGTCCGAGGGTGCAGGGGGCGCGTAAGAGAGTTGCGGATGCTGACCACACTTCACACCATTTTATATCCAAGATGTCAGTTTACCCTTGTCTCGGACGAGTAGAAGTACCCAAACTTGCGGAGTTGGGCCATTCCGTGGTGAACGTCGTTCCCACGGCAAAAGGCAGCGGCCTTCACACCGCTATTGGCAGCGACCAATTGAAATTTGTCCCGTCCTAGTAGCCTGTCAGCGTTTTATATGATTAGCACCGGGGTTAGACCCAGCTACTAGTAAACATCCACGCTCGACCCAATACCATGGATCGCGTCACACCCAGAACGAGATATCTTTCCCAAGACCAAGATGATGAAGAAGAATGACACAGGAGTATCCAGTAGTCAAAATTTGCGGTCACAAGTTCGTTAGATGTAGCATTATAGCATATCAGACAGAAGTTCGGTGTTGCTGGAGTCTGGCGTAATCTTGGATCATACTCGCCGGAATTGTAGAGTGAATGTTTGTCGGAAAAAGTATTTGAGAACCATGATGCGCCATGATGCGTCATGATGCGTCTGATGCAGCTGTGCATCATACTCGAGACGCCCTTGATGGCAGCTTGATGCGGGTGTCTCATGATCGTGTTTGGAAATTTCCGACATTGACTGCAACGACCGTGAAAGTGAGCTAGCGTGATAACGCAGAATAAATATGAACGAGTTGAACAAATCGATGCGAATGGTTGTGGAGAGGGAATGGTTTAGAGATTTGCCACGTCGGCATTTTGTCTCGCCATCGGAATAGGTTAGGGTTCAAAACGCCACAAAGTATTTACCCTAATTAGGTCATGGGTCCACCCATAAGAGTCAAAGCTCATTCACCATGGTTTTCCAGACGCGACGTTACCATGTGTAGAAATAAATATAGTCCAGGTGTAAGTTGGTGATACCCGTACTACTAGTACTACCATCCGCGCTGTCTAGCTCCCTTGCCCCACTTCTCGACCAAGAAGTTGTGCATGAACTCATAGACTTCGCGGTTCGCACCGCGCTTGTATATCGAGTGATCGCTACGTCGGTTTCACTCAGCTGACTGTAACTCCACAAGATGAAGAGACCAGACGAACCTGTCTGTGAACATACGGAACCGGAACTTGCGCACTTGCTCTCGTGTCAGCATGTCGAGCAGGTGTGCCGAGTTCGCGTAGTGCACGTTGTCGTCTGCGCTTCCATGTGCAAACAGGAAGTCAATGTTGTGGAAGCCTGTGACGTTGGAGATGGATGCAGTGACGTAGCCGTCAGGGTTAGCCTGGGGCAGGTTCATGTAGCGCTCCGTGTATATGGAATCTATGGGCGGGAATCAACCTTGTGAATGCAAGGAAACTTGTGAGCTACATACCATATAACTTCCAGCTTGTCACAGGCTATATCGCAGTTGTCAGTTTGGTGCGCCCCGATACAAAGATGTAATACTCACAGCAATTGCCATCGCCAGCGAGTGGATACCAGCGTTCGCTTCAGCAACCTTAGAGCTCATGAACCCTCCATACGACTATTGCATCCGCAGTCAGCTCATCTACTTGCTGTGTAGACAAACTAAACCGTACCCAACCCCAGATACCGATCCGCTTTGGGTCCACATACTCCTTCGACGCCCAAATCCTAATG
Source organism: Phlebiopsis gigantea 11061_1 CR5-6 (assembly GCA_000832265.1). Classification (NCBI taxonomy): domain Eukaryota; kingdom Fungi; phylum Basidiomycota; class Agaricomycetes; order Polyporales; family Phanerochaetaceae; genus Phlebiopsis; species Phlebiopsis gigantea. The sequence goes on from KN840540.1 coordinate 51,364, forward strand.
CAATCAGCATGCAGTCAAAATCAAGACATCAAAGACACTGACTTTGCCGCATTGATCTGATCCACCGTCTCCCAGTGGCCCAGGTTGTCCTTTACCGGTGTGCGGAGACGACGTCCCTTAAAGCCCGTGCCACGGCCGTCGACGATGACAACGATGTACTTGTGCGCCGCGGCGAGGTAGTGGTGCCAGTCCACCCCATAGCGCAGGCTGACCTGCTGAGAGTTCGGGCCACCGTAGACGTGGAAGAGGACCGGATACTTGGTCTTGCCCGAGTCGTCCATGCGCGGTGGGCGAATCTCGCGGACGTTGAGCTCTGCCGAGGTGTATTAGAGCGGGCAGGCATGAGTAAGTGAGTGAGGTATACCGTAGCCATCGCTGTCGATGGTGGTGTGCACTACGACGGGAAGCTCGTATTGAGCGAGTGTCTGGTTGAGCGCACTGTTTTCGGTGAAGGGGTAGTTGAAGCCTAACGAATATGAATAATCAGTCAAACGAGATGCATGATCCCACATAATGATCACGCACTGGAGTTGCCCGCTTGAACAATCTTCTGCCAGGGAGCGTTAGGACCCTGGTAACTGAGAAGATAGAAACCGCCTTCAGGCGAGAAGCTGGCAGAGAAGTATCCGGGTGCTGCATGACCTGTGAGCGCAGTGGGTCCTACGAGAGCAGTAGCGTTCGATTTGGGGATAGGTGCAGAGTAGATGTGGCGTTCAAGAGAAGAGGGGTTGGCGGCTTGGAAGTACCTACCCCAGTGAAATATTAGGAAGTCTTCAAGTATGAAATGAAGGATATTGCATACACTAAGCTCTTTTTGGCATCGACGGCGAGGATATCGGTCACTTCCCATTCTCCGGCCGTGATAAAGAACGGAACATCTGCCGTAACAGGATTGAAAAGAGCGATATGATTGTAACCCTCTTTAGTCGGGACGATGTCGAGGTAGCCGGGGGAATTGTTATCGGAAAGACTCGCTGGGAGAGGATGGATGGCATGTATCTACACGAAAGTCAGCATCATGTGTCCGGTCGCTTATGAGAAACTCCTCACCGGCTCAATCCATCCTTCATCACCCTCCTCTCCTTGTTGTCCAAGTTTGCGCACAACCTGTCCAATATTTGCAGCACCCTGTCCAAGGTTGAACAGAACGATACTCCCGTTGACAGCCGAGCGATCTAGCTCCTCAACAAGCAAGGTCGAGTTGCCAATCCAAGCAATATCTTGCACAACTCGAACGTCTGCCGGGAGACGGTGCTCCCACGTCAACTCCAAGTTTGCTTGGATCACCGCCACAGCCTCGGCGTCTCCATCGGACTTCATGTCCATGTATCTGTCAAGCTCAAATATGTGGATCGACACCAGCGGGTTGGCGTATCCGGGCTTGGGGTACTTCATGGTGACACGGCCAGGATAGGGTACGACTTCGTATGAGTCCTCAGTCGGGTTATACACCGGGAAAGTGAACTCGTCCACGGAGGTCTCGTCGAAGCGCAGGTATGCGACTTTGTCTGAGTTCGGGGACCACCAGAGCGCGAAGTCGGCGGAGAAGACTTCTTCTTCGTACACCCAGTCCGGCACGCCGTGGAAGAGAGAGGCATTACCTGAGGAAGTGACCTGAATAGACGTATTCGACGTAGGGGAGGGGAGGATGAAGAGGTCGTTGTGCGCAACGTAGGCGATAGATTGGCCGGTGGGTGACCACTTGGCGAATGCGGTCTTCGGTGGCCAGGAGGGCGTCGTGAGCGGGACGGTAACATGAGCGGCCAAGTCGTAGATGAAGTAGTTGCCGAAGCTCGAGTGGCGCCATTGCTGTTACAGCCGCTTCAAAACTAATCCTGCAGGAAGTACGCGGGTCATACCTTCAGATGGTCGGACTTGATGAGCATGTACTTCATGTCAGACGATAGCTCCCAGCTTGCCCAGCTCAGATAGGATCCATTGACCTGAAGGCGGTATGAGCGAGTAATGTATCTCAGATGTACAACACGCACATCTCGAACGTCGCTCATTGTTACCAACTTCGTGGTTTTATTTGACTTCAGGTCCACCAACGCAATTTCTCCGTTCTGATTTGTGGCAAATACGCCGTCGCCGGCTAGCACGACATATTAAATATACTAGCTCAATGTGTCGGACCCTACTCACCTTCGGGTACCCAGCGCACAAAGCTACTATGAGCATTAAAAGTTCCATTGAATATATGATCAAGGGTAATGTGTTCGCTTCCATGGACCTGGTATGACGTGCTCTTGTAGGACAGTGCAGCGAATACACCTATTACAGCAGCCATAGTAACAAGGGCCGACAGAAATATAACCAAGTAGCGGACTGAGGCTGATTTCCGACGTTTCTGAATATGTTACAGGTTACTAGCACTCCGTAGACCTGCGCGGATATAGACACACCTTGCCACCTACGACCAGCTCTTCTCCGTCGTCTCCTACTCCTTCCCCTATCATTTCTGTGTCCACAGGTGACTTCCGTGAGATACTCTTCTCGAGAAACGCCTCCTCTTCGTCGTCTGAACTAGGAGGATCGAATTCTCCCTCGCCATAGTACGTCACAGGCTTTATGGCTTCAGGAGGATAGCTTGCGCTGGTCGGTGAATCGTCATCCCCTCCGTCTTGCTGCACAGGCTCGTAACGCGCGGACATCCTAGAGCTGCGACGCGCGGTGCCACGATAACGCTGCCAGAAGTACGAAGAAAGGAGTTATGAGCCAGTGTTGTCTGCCGGTGCGGCATAGGCGTCTATACGAGGGCCCCGCCTTGGCGCGCGTCGGCCCACAACTTGAAGTTGGCCATACTTATCTCAGCCACATTCGCATCGTAAAAGGTAAGCATTCGCATCGTAAAAGGTAAGCATTCGGTGTTGCGGTAGTACCTGGTAATTACACGTTAAAATCTTGTTCCAGGATATAACCGCTATATCGATCGCTAGATTAGATTTAATTTAGGTTGTAGTGGTTGACCACTTACCAGCCAGCCCAGACAATTACCACAGTTGCATCACCCCGCGGCGACAATCGACGGGTTCAACTGGGTATGGGACCCGCTGGAGTGTGCTGCCATCACGCCCCAAAGCACAACAGTGCGACAGCCGCGCAAAACCATGAAATCGCCCCCCTCACGTTCGACGACGTGACCCGGTATGCATCCTATGATTACGCACTACTCGTGCTATCTTGTGGCTCGCAGCATGCTATGCAGATTGTTTGAAAGAAGGTTTAGACTATGGTAGTCATTCCTTGACAAGAGCGGTCTGAAGCGATTCGTACAGTAGGTCTGTGCTGTGCATCATATCTACCAAGCCCATGTGCTCACATTTCTATGCCATAATACTGCAGCAGCAACCTCTCACAAACGTACGTCTTTTTCATTTCTCATCCCGTTTCTCCGCCTATCGACTCGGCGCTGACAAGGGCACGGAGGCTACACTTGGACAAACGTGTTAATCTACAACGCTAACAATGGCGAGAGCAGCTGACAATATCATCGTTTAATGTTTCTCCATCGCCGGAGTATCACCACCGGCGGGCCACTCGAGCCCCACATTGTTCGATGAAAACGGGTGAGAAGACAAGAAACTTTCAATTGGTTGTCGCGCGCCCCGAGGACCCTCCGACATCGGACTTCGCATTCCACGGGCTGTGTGTCGGTCTAGGTTTACTTCCTACATCTGTCTGATAGCGTTGCCCCAGAAGAGTCTCGAGAAGGGATGCTACCTCGTGGTACGAAGAAACCACCGTCTCTTTATCTTTTGGCCCGTGCTCGCCGCGCGATTTTGGCGCTGTCTCGGTCCCTCGGAACTGTTGGTTTCATCCACACATCGCCTCATGGGACACTTAATGAGGGCTCACTGACATCGCCACATCGTACAGACCCTTCTCGTAACATCAATAGAGTCTCGATCCCATATCATCTTCCCCTTGACTTTGCCTTTTTATACCCTATTGCTCTCACACCCGCACCTCAGCATACCACGCCCTGGATAAGCAAAGCAACCACTCTAACACATGTCTACTGCGTTCGACAGCACGCTCGGCGTGGACGTCATTGGAGGATATGTGACCGCCATGTGAGTGTGCAACAATGCCATAGTTGTGGTTTTACGACTAATACGCCTGTTCACTTAGATTGTATGGCATATTCTGCTTACAGTGCCACATATTCTTCCATGGCTTCGGTCGCGAGGGACAGCTACTTAAGAGCTCGGTATATTCCACACAAACCTATGCTTGCTGTTGATAATTCTGTCTTTTTCAGGTCGTGCTACTATGGATTTTGAACACGTTCCACCTTATCTTAATCGTACACTTCAACTATTGGTTAGTACGCCATCGGGAAATGATATTAGAGACCAACTAACACCTTAAGCAGGTACATGGTAACGAATTTCGGGAACATTTTTGTCTTACAGCAGCACCATCCGTGGTAAGTGTGGTTAGCTCCCCCACCAGATACCTCCCTCTTATTCTTTTCGGCTGCTAGGAGCACTCCGGTACGTCAACTGATATTGTAAAGTATATTCCGCACTGAAATCTCATCGAGTTATTTTTTCTCATCACGGTACGTGTTTTTCTCTCTACTGGGAGCCAAGCATTTATTTCGACTTCGTAGCCAACCACAAATTTACTCGTAAAATCGTGAGTAAATCCATTCCCGGCGAGTGGAAGGTTAACCTATCAATTGTTAGGTGGTTCGTCCATCGTGTTTGGATACGTGAGAGCCCATTCTATCTTCGAGATTAAGAGCTGTTATTGACTGACTTTTCTCAGTGAGCGGAAAGAATCTCCTCCTCACTGCATGTCTGGTGAGTGCCTTCATGCTGCGAAATTGCTCCTAGCATTGACCACGTATCTGTAGGCTTGCGGGGTCATCGTGTCTTGGGGTAAATTAAGTTCTGCCTATTCTGGCAACGAAGATACTAATTCAATGTCAACCCTCAACAGCATTCGGACTTGGTATGTTGTGTGAGATTCCCAGGGGCGAAACTAACGTGAAAATTTAGCCTTCAGCATTGAGCTGTGAGTAGCTCTCCATCGGTCAAGGGATCTTCTCATTCAAATCACTGCCTTCTTGAGATTTGTCCTCCCAACGTTCGCTTCCTACTCCAAGGAAAATGTATGTATAATTCAAACGAGCTGATATTTTTATTGATGAGATCAGTGGATGTTCTATACTGAATTCACAGTGGAGACTCTTACTGATTTAGCCATATCGGCCTCCTTGTGCCTCTTTCTACTTCGGCAAAGGAAGCAGACTGCTTTCAAACAGTGAGTCAAGCGCCACTGTGAAGTCTAGTGGATCCGGTGCCACTGCAGCTGATCCCGACTCTAGAACATTCTCAATAATCAACATATTACTTATTTACACAGTCAACACCGGACTTCTGACGAGGTGCGCATATCTATTTTGAGCTACTCTTCCATCCTCATGTGCTCCTAGTATTCTCTGTTTGATATCTATAATCACGGTACGATTCTCCGCTCTTCGCGTGCAGATGTCAAGACAGAACTGATGATGCCATGATAATGGTAGCGCATCCTGCAGCCGGACAATTTCTATTTCTTTGCGAGTGAGTACTCGTCATATGAGCGTTACTTTGCCCTGACTAATTCAATTCAGCGTACATGATCCTAAGCGGGCGTAAGCATCCAATTATATCGCTTGGAAAACGTAGCTGATGGTCTGTTGGATTGTCGGTAGTATACTCAAACGCTTTACTCGGATCGTGGGTTTATTTACCTCCGTGTTGGCAGCATTTGATATATGATTTTTGACTGTAGACTAAATGCGCGTGACTGGTTCAGGCAGGAACCAGCACTGATTGCTATTCCACTCTCCAACTTGACTCATGGGAGCAGCCAGCAGTCACGCAACGCCGTCAGCTCTGCTGCTCTTAATCTGGTCAGTGTTTCCTGTTACCCGTAATATCAATCTTACCCAGTTATCAGGATGCCTGCGCCGTACACGAGCAACGGAGCACCCAAGATCCTATCCACGTCGAAGTAGATGTGATCAAAGCGGAGCTGTAACAAGATTATGAAATTCTCGCCTCTTGAAAACCGGTTTAATGTGCTTCTCTATTGTTCAAATTCTATCTCTTGCCGGGAAAGCATTTGCCCTACTGCATCACGCTTTCATGTACATGCTTCATCGAGCTGAAAGTTTGTTTAAAAGGAGAATACGGTTGATCAAAGAATGTTGAGGAGGTTAATGGGCTATGTAATTGCGCATGGCGGAGATCGGACATCCGACTCGGCGTCGTCCATTGGCACTTTCAAGTGAGATAGCCTTTATATGGATGCTATAAATATCTTCCATCCATTCTTCTGAGTGCACCCTGACGCTGATCAAGGTTCTCCTGTTATCGTGTTTCAGCGGGCGGATGCGGAGGTATCCGATTAAAAAGAAGGCCGTCTGAGTGACAATTAATCTCGTTGCTTTGTCACAAAGCGTACCGATCAGATAGTTGCTCGGCAGCTATCATTAAGCCTGTGAGACATGTGCGAAGATGACATCCGCGATATGTACAACACGGTGATGCTTTGGGTTGCATCTATTCTTTAGACAAACTTTCCATCTGATCAACATTGGCCATCGACTCAATTTTATCTCTGCAGTCCACATATGAGCTCGGGAGCCTTGATAGATCTCTCAGTTTCCCTTGAACTCCTCGACTCTTGTCTTTCTCCTACGTTCTGTAAACATGAGTATTTGGCAGCCCCCACCGAAGCCTAAGACTAAGCTCGGACGGCATAGACTTCTAGCTCCATTAGCAGGAATACATGTGTCCCCCATTCAGCTAGGAGGTATGAGCATTGGGGACCAGTGGCATCCGTATGGTATGGGTACCATGGATAAGGAGCAAAGCTTCGTGATACTTGACGCGTACTATCAGGCGGGAGGCAACTTCATTGACACAGCAAACGCGTAGTGAGTTTCCCTCCAGTACACGTACGGCCATTAGTTGAAACATAGTTTTACCTGTAGCCAGGATCAAAGCTCAGAAAAAATCATTGGAGAATGGATGGAAGCTCGTGAAGTTCGCGAGCAAATCGTTGTAGCGACAAAGGTTCCACAAAAGTATTTTCAAGTAATGCTCTACGTGATTCATTTATGTCTATATTTCAGTACTCCATGAATTACAAGCGTGGTATCGCTCATGAGAAGCTGCCACAGAAGACTCACTTTGCTGGAAACAACATGAAATCACTTCACAACTCAGTCGCCAATTCGTTGAGAAATCTCCGCACCGACTACATTGATATTCTATACCTCCACTTTTGGGACTACTCCTGCAGCATCCCGGAGGTTATGAATGGTCTTCACAATCTAGTCACGCAAGGCAAGGTGCTCTATCTCGGAGTCTCTGATACTCCGGCATGGCTCGTGGCAAAGGCGAATATGTACGCCCAAATGAGCGGAAAGACGCCATTCTCGATCTATCAAGGAGAGTGGAATATAATGCTCCGAGATCTCGAACGCGATATTCTCCCGATGGTTCTGCATGAAGGTGTGTATCTCCTCCATTAATCTGCAGTAGGCTTTTGTTGCTAACCGTGACGATGAAGGAATGGCGCTGGCCCCTTGGAACGTCTTGGCATCTGGGAAAATTCGGACTGATGCTGACGAGCAAAAAAGGCTAGAGTCTGGAGAAGGGGGGCGCAGTATGTTTAGTGACTGGAAACGAACAGAAGAGGAGCGCAGAGTCTGCCATGCTCTCGAGCAGATGGCGGTGGATATAGGTGCAAAGAGCATTGCATCTGGTGCGCATTTTTGGAGCCTGAAAGATCTTTGCGCTCATATTTGGCATCACATCTAGTCGCGATTGCATACTTAATGCAAAAGGCTCCGCACGTCTTTCCTGTCATAGGCGGCAGAAAGGTTGAACATCTCCACGCCAATCTCGAGGCCCTTGATATTTCCCTCAGTAAGGAACAAATGCATGAGCTGGATAACATTGTCCCTTTCCGCAAGGGCTCGCCATACGATGTCTTTGTAAGCACGTCTTATTCAAGCAAGATGTGATTGTATTTCTCACAAGGTCTGGTAGGGTGATGGGTCAGACTACAACATACTCATGAAAGCGGCCGGACACTTTGATAAATGGCCCGCTAGAGAACCAATACGTCCAGAGGACCTGAAATCCGGCTAGTATGTAGTATATACTACCTTGACACATTTTATACACCCCTGTAGTATTGAAGTTTCGTAGAAATGCATATGTACATACCTGTCAGCGTATTCAAGGCTTAAGAATTATGGGTCCCCCAGTAGACGCAATGTGAAGAATTTCCAGAGAGAGGAAAGTAATAAAAGTCCACGAGCCTACCCTTTGGAATAATGTTCAGCGCAGAGTGTTATATCTTAGTCTTTCTTAGATCTTAAACCGGGCTGAGCAGGAAATGTGTAACGAGCGCGTCGAGGGCTTAGAGCAGGCAGATGCGGCGGGAGGTCGTCGGATTGCCATCGAAAGAGACGAGGACAAAAATCCGGAGTGAAGGGAGCACCGTACTGGTGTTGAATTTGCGAGAAAGTACGGAAGCCGCGCGCGAGCCGACAGTTACTGCAAATCATCAACGTACAACTGGCCGTAAATATATGGAGCACCGTGATAAAGGCTGGCATAAATAAGCAGCGTTACACCGCGCTAGAACCCTCGTAGTCAGTGTCATACTCGTCATTATCGGATGACGAAGTAGTCTCTTCATCGTCATCTTTCTCACTACCATCACTACAGCCACCGTCCACATTGTCATCGTCGCTCTTGACTTTAAGATAAGGCTCGTTCTCCTCGAAATAGTCATCGTGCTCGGGAAAGGGGCGACAGGGACGCAGCCATCGCGAGCAGCGATCCCACGCCAGACTTCCGACATGCTCTCGGAGCATGCCTGCTTCGATGTCGCCCAGGTTCGCAGTCTCATTGACGACGAGGGTCCCCACCCCCATCAAATTCCTCGCACGCAGAGCCAGAGCCTCGACCAACGCCTTGAACCCGACGCCTTGACAGGGCCCAAACTCTGAGCGCTCTATGCGCAAGACACGCAGTTTCGGCAGGGCCTCTTCCGGGGCCACACGGGTATAATCTTGCTGAATGGGCCCGGGGCTGTTCTGGGAGAGAGGGGGACGCTTGCCAGATAAGAAGTGTGGTGCGAGGTAGGCGATGCTCCCCACTACGCAGAGCTGCTCCAAGCTCAGCGCGTTCGCGAGCAAGCTCTCCCACGGCAGGTAGTTGTGAAATCGGATGGCCTGGCGGCCCAACGGGGGCAGAGTGCTTGTCATTGTTTCGGATGCCAGCGGCCCTAGACAAAGGCTCTGTACGCATGTTATAGGCAGTATGTTCATCAGACTCACTAAGAAGTCCAAGGTAAGTGAACGGTCGCTGCCCTTGAAGTAAAGCGACAGTCCACGGTAAGGCTCGTCGGAGGAGTTCAGAAGGGATCTGACAGGAACGTTATCTTGTAGGCCATGGATACAGATACCCTGGTCGTTGTATGGATCAAAGCTGCGCAGCGATACCGAACGCACTGTACCGTAAGCGCGTATCGCAGTTCTGACGACGTCCTCGGCCATAAACCATGAGTGATGTTCATGTAAGCAATGCAGCTCAAGGATCTTCACGTTCTGGACACGAATTCTCTTTAGGAATTGGCCGATATGTTCTTCGATAGCATGTACTCGGAGCGTGTGGAGTTTATCCAGAGACAACGAGGGAACCCGAGTCGTAGTATGCCGACCTGATAAAGTCACCATCAAGTATTAGAGTTTCGAGCTCTGGGACAAGCTTGAGTAGCCCCACAAAGGTTTCAATGCTGATGATCGATTTCTGCATTCGCATGGTGAGGCACTTCAGTTGCGGATGCGGGCGCAACAGCACGCGCATGGCGCCGGCTTGGATGTTTCCCATCAGAAGATGCCGCAAGTGAGGGGCAGCGGCGTCGAATCGTGAATGTACAGGTGTGATAACGTCTCGAGTCCAGCTTGAACAAGCGACCAACGCCAGTGACTGTAAATTTGTGAAGTTCCTCTTTCGAGCGTGTTTCGCGAAGCGATCAAGTTGAGCGCGGTTGACTCGCAAGTCGAGGGTGCGAATTCTGGGTAGGAGGGGAGCGATCTGGCGTAAGGATGCTGAGTCCGTATTTTTCCTGACGGCTACGGAAAGTGGGAGGACAGGTCCAGCGTGTCGCAGCATTCGTGCCGTAGACTCATGGGAGATGAGCGAGATATCCGTCCACAGCGTAGAGTCTGACTGTGCTGCAACACGGAGCGCATGGCAGACATGTGTGATCACGAGCCAGCCGTATTCTTGAAACGGCCAAAGCCACTTGTCGCGCAGGTCAGGTTGATCGCGAAAGCCAAACGGCTCTTCGGGCACATACCGGGCTTTCCAATCGGCAACGTAGATGCGAATGATTTCGGAGAGGACCTCCTGCGGAATATATCCTGGGAGCAGTGTCAAATTGTTGAGCTCTCTGGCACGCAGAACGTTCTGCCTTCGGCTGGCTTTGATCTCTTTCTTGAGGACGTGGTGGCGTTCGTACCACCCGTGGACCCTGGAATTTGCCAATGTCACAGTATTAGCATCACCAGCAAGTATTTAAGTAGATTGTTGCCTTACTGTGAACTCGAGCGGAGTGGCATCTCGATACAATCTCGTCCCGTTAACCCAATAAAGCTGAAGCTGACATCATTCAGTACTCGGATGATATACTTGGTATAATCACATATTTACCGGATAGTTGTCCAAGTGGCCTTGAGCAGCGGCACGCTAAGCTTATGTCGATGGCGGACTCGGACTCGCAGTCGCGTCAAACAATTTGGAGCGCCACAGGCGCGTGACGAAAGTAACGTTTGTGACCGGCTTAGACTCTGTAAGTATTACATAAGCTGGCTGTGAACTGGGACGAGTAAGTAAGTCTTGGTAACACTCTGTAACGGCCCATGTAGATTCAAGTGACTTATGCGTACGTGAGTCTATAGCTACATGACGGACTTGCACTGACTCGATTCTCAGTCGGGTCTTATGGGGATGTGTCTATACCAACTAAATACCGGGTATGCCATGAGTATGATGATAACATATGCATAAGAAACGACGACTTGTGGAGCAGCTAGAGCTGCATAAGCCAACCATACAGTCCGCGTAACTTCAAAATTATCCTTTAGGACGTTTATGGGCTGCTGGAATTTACTAAGAACGGAAGGCTTGAGATGACATAGCATGAATATCGCATCGCATACCAGGAGAACGACCAGTGGGGTCACGAGACCAACAGTCATTCACTTTGCTGGTCAAATTGCTATATGAGATAGCTCTACTTCAGCGCATGAGGAAGCGTGGCGGTTTGGTGACGGGGTATATATATTGATATGTAACTATAATCAAGGGAATTTTCTGTCAGGAAGGTAGTTGCACGCTATGTGGAGCATTTGTTCAGGCACCTAAGCTAATCTCTCCTCAATAAGGTACCCATTTCGACCTCGTTTCCATCTTCGCTGCCTCTTGACGCGGGTCCTGTGTTGACAGCAAGGCCTTCTTGCATCTCGCGACGTACGCACAGTTGCTCGGTCACCACGACTATCATGACCGCCGAGATGATCATGACGAGCCAGAAGAAGAGTGACGTCGGCACAGCTGCCGAATAATAAGTCGTCAAGAGGAGATGATTAAACAGGAGCGTGAGAGTGAAGTCAAGAACGAGGCGGGGCCTGCGGATGAGACTGTACAGACAGTAAATACTATGAGATGACTCCGTTAGGACACATGCTTCGGGGGAGTAGTGGTAGACGGACTCTGCACACGACGCGCCAAGCCAGCACACGGCAATGATCCATCCTCTTCGTGGGTCTATCCTCGTGAGCCAGTGTGTCTCGATGTCGTCCACGCCGACCTGCTTTCCCCCGCTCCAGACGCTGTTCAGCGTGGCCCATGGATCAGATGAAGTTGACGTCGGCCGGCCAGCCATTTGTCTCCAATCCATGATCATCCCTGTCGAGACTCCATAGATGAGCGACTGTTCGCACTAGTAGAGTAGAGGCATACCGACATTAGTTGCGCCGCCTTCATAGTCGAGTGAAGATGGCTCAGCGAACAGAGAGAGGAGAGGCGGGATGAGGAAGGCGAGAGTCACGTAGTGGAGTGTCTGAATGGATATTATTTGAGAGATGATGAGGACTGGATCCCATCCACTCGACGCATTCTGCTTTGCCATAGACTTGCAGCGTGTTGCTGTGAGAGCAGAAGATGAAGGGACCTTGAAATAGGGAAGTATCAAGAAGCTTGAATTGTGGTCAGTATTGGTCCTACTGATAGCTTTCATACCACGACTTACTCAAATATAGCAAAACGATATATTAATATTTCTATTCTCTCGGTACAAGCATTAATGGGGTAGTGGTAACCTGGGTCGTTGCCATCGACCCGCCGGGGGTTCGATTCCCCCTTAATGCATTTTGTAACCTTTGCAATTCTTTCGGCGCTTGAAATGACATATTGGAATTTTGAGATTTTTGATCGACTGCTGTTCTTCTCTCACCAGCTGTATGCAGTCACGGAAATTGTGATGGGTGGTTCAGCTCTTTCACCCAATATTTTTATGGGATATCATGGATCTGATACTTTGGTCTAGGACGGAAACATTTGTCTAGCCTCAGACGTATCATGGAAGTTTGCAGTACCTGCGCCGCGTTCGGAGCCCACATGAACAATAAAAGACTCCACCGCTGTCTTGCCCTTCTTGCGCAATTCCACGGAGTGACGAGCATCTAGCTTTTCATGGCAGGCGTGGGAATGCAGCACCCCTAAGGCTCTTCTTGGTCGATTCACCATAATTACCCATTTTCTGCTTCAGCTTATGATATCTCCCTTGGGTCATAGATGCAAGAAACGAGGACGAGGCGCGTCACAGATATTCGGTGTGGACGAGTTTCGGTGACATTTACCTGAAACCATGGCATGGTCCGATCGGGACCGTTGAGAACTTGGAAGGACTGTGGCGGAGACGTGGCGTGGGGTTATCTTGAAACGATGCATCGAACCATTTACGGCAAGTGCCCCGAAGCCAATAAAACCTATAATAATGTCTGAATATTGCGCACTTTAGGGCAGAGCTGCTCCCATACTCCCATCTCTCGTTACAACCTGGTCCATCTACAATCGTCGACGCCATGGCTCATCCACACCTGAGGCTGGGGGTACGTTGCGGAGGAGACAGCAGAAAACTCATCATACTCATACAGCAGTGGATCAGGTATCAGCTCTCAAAGACGAGCTAGCGCATGAATACAAGAAGGATCCAACCCACTTTCAGCCTTTCATTGAGCTCCTCAGTGCCCTCGAGTCTTCAGAAATCGACTACTCTAGTCCCGAAGTCGAAAAGATCATCCGTAATATGCAGGAGGCGGACAAGCCATCGACCATTATGTCTCACCATCATCATCATCACGACCATCGCGAGTTTAAGATCATACCTTTCCACCCAAAGATATCTGTCGCTACTACTAGTACGCCCGGCGTGAGTTTCGACGGTGGGGAGAACGGCGTGCTGTTCAAGGCAAAAACTGAGCCGTTCCAAGAGGACCCCGACATCGAACGAGTCATCGGTGACGACCAGTTCGACAACTGGGGCAAGACTATCAGTTTCCGCGCCGGTTACACCCTGATCGTGCACACCGTCGCCGGTGTTTGCAAGGTCGTCAAGTGGGCGGCCTCGGAGGGCAGGAGAGTGCGCGTCGCGGGATTCAGACACAGCTGGTCGTAAGACGATTTCCCTCTTTGCAAGGATTGCAGCTGAACGCGAGAATTGTAGGGATATATTTGCCTCGAACGGCGATGTTGTCATCTCCTTCCTCCCGCATGAAACCCTTGTGACCCTTCCCTTCAGGGACGCGCCGGAGAGCTTCAAGACGGAGCTATCTGGTATCAATTTGGTGGACAGCGTCGCCGGAAGGACCGCACCGCCTGGCCACGCCTTCTGCAAAATCATGGCCGGCACGACTAACGATCAGTTCCGGAAATGGTGTTTCGACCACAAGAAACACTGCATTCCTCTGAACGTCATCATGGTCGAGGTGAGCGCTGTTTACTGAACATACGCCATTCTTCGCTCAGAGAGCGATGAATAGGTCACGTTCGGCGGGACCAACGCTCCTATCTGTCATGGCTCAGGCTTGAGCACGATGACTCTTTCCGACCTCGTCGTCGAAGTCGAGTACGTTGACGCCAAAGGTGTCAAACAGACTGTAAACGATCCCACGGAGCTACTGGCTGCCAGCGGGGCGTTTGGCCTTCTCGGAGTCGTCGTGTCCCTCACGCTCCAGATCGACGACATGGGCCTCGTGAACATGATGCCCATCAAATTGCCGATGCCTTTGGCCATCCCGCCGCCCAAAGGATATTCGCTTCCGCAAGAAGTCAAGGACCTCATCAAGGACAAGCGGATTACGGACGCTCAAATCGAGGCGGCGCAGAAAGACTTCGAGAACCGCTGTACCACGGATTACTATCTGGAGTGGTTCTGGTTCCCCTACCAGGACGATGTCTGGGTCAACACTTGGTCAAGTACGATACGCTCTGCTTGGTCTGGTTCGCGGTACTGACTTCTTCTGCAGAGGTATCCGCCACTTCGGAAGATGTGGATGTCAGCGCGTATCCCGGCGATGGACTCTGTAACACAGTAAAATCGCAGCAGGTATGCCCATGAGTCCGCATCCATCTGCTATGAAGCTGAGGGCGTAACGATCGTCGATAGGTCCAGGGGACTCTGGCAGAGGCTCTCGTCAACTACACTCCGTTCCGCTGGCTCTCGGGTCGGCTGCAGGCCTTTACCATGGGAGCTGCAACACTACTCGCACTTCCGGACATTGCCGACAAAAGCAAAGCCATTAGGACATTCCAGAGCGAGGCACAACATTTTAGAAGGGGCATACGTACGTCTGTTGTACCTTGGCAGTCGGCTGCGGAAGTGAATTTTCGTCTTCAGAGAACTTCCGGTGTTGGGACTGTGAATGGGAAATCCCCGTGCGCAAAATCGGGGGCAAACTGAACTACGAAGTCATCCAACGCGCGTGGTACGTACTTCCCGCCGCAGCGCCCTCGCAAGTCGACTCACCTGGCTCAGGTGGGACGGCATCTCTGCCATCTATTCCCGCAAGGACGCGCCCGTGCGCGTCGCGCTCGAGATGCGGCTCACGGGCGGGTCG
>KN840540.1:66603-94478 GCA_000832265.1 Phlebiopsis gigantea 11061_1 CR5-6
CACGGCGTCGATCGAGGTGCTCACGACGCTCATCACGCCCAAGGACGACTGGGCGACGTTCATGCAGCAGATCTCGGACAAGTGGACGAGCTACGAGGAGCGGGATGACCAGGGCAACCTCCTGCACCCGCGTCCGCACTGGGCGAAGCAGTGGGCCGGGCTGCACGTGAAGAACAAGCCCATCGAGCGGTATCTCAAGGAGGACGCATACAAGGACGCCTTCGCTGAGTTCAGAAAGGTGTATGGGGAGATCGTCTCTAGGAACGGCAGCGGTACGGTGGACGAAACGTTGAGAGTATTCGGAAATGACTTGATGCAGAGGTTGATCTTCGATTGAAGGCCGTTACTTCAACCTGCGCACCTCGAGCGTAATTGACTCCCCTAAACTATGCAAGGACTATTAGCATTAACCATCTTGCCGTGTAGAACAGCGATCCTCAGTGTATATACCTTCATCGAATAAGTCGTCTGTTCATGAAGACACAGCCCAATGCAAATATTCTGCAAGTGAAATAAATCCATCCTAAAAAATACAGATGTGACTAGAAGACAAGTGGAGATGATCACAAATGAAAACAACTACGGTAGAACTAAGAGGAGACTGAGACTGAGGACAGCGACATAGCAGCAAGTAGCTAGAATATCTAACAGTGTGAAAGAGCAGAGAGAGAACACAAGCAGCGGAGCCGGTACGAACAACCGCCAACCCAGTCAAGCAGGCTTTTGCGATAAATACCAATCAAACCAACGAAGTTACAACAGTAGGAAGCAGAAGGGGCCGATACACGCGACGCAAGCGAAAACGATTCCCAGGAGGATGAGCACACCCACGAAACAAATCTCAGTCCAGAAAAATGCAGTCCGCGCCTGCCTCTCTGTCCGTCTACGTCGTCTGTCCAGTCACTTCATGTCACCGCCGATCAACGTCGGGTCATTGAACCACTCGTTGAAGTCTGCAGAGAAGTCTACGTTCCCGAGCCCACCGAGCGTGTCCCCCGAGCCGAACATGGAGGTGTCCAGATCTTGGAACGTTCCGAAGTCCCCCATGAACATGTCTGTTGGCGGGGGAGGCGGTGGGGGCTGCTGCACTGCTGAAGGGGGACCCTGGTTCATAGGCTGGTTGGTGTTCAGAGACGGCGTGCTCATGTTCGACGGTGGCCCGCCAGGCGTCGGCGGCGCTGTGCCTCCTCCTTGGTTCATGAGTCCGGAAGGCCCAGGCGCGTTGGGACCTGGACCCATGTGTCCGGGCTGGGGCGGCTGCTGTTGCTGTTGCTGTTGCGGTCCTCCTGGCTGTCCAGGTACAGCAGCGGCGTTCTGCGGTGAAGCGTTCAGCCCCGGTTCGTTCTTGATGGAGACCCCGCCAGGTTTGCCTTGGTTCATCCCCGGAGACGGCGGCGGAAGCATGCGTGGCGGCATCCCAGGTCGGTTCTGCGCCGGCCCCGGTACACCGAATTGCCCGGGCCTTGGCTGGCCATCTCCGTTGTACGGCGGTTCAGCCCCCGCGACGGGAGATCCTGCGTTTACGCCTCCAATTGGAGGTTTGTGCAATTGCTGCATAGTTTGACGATACTGCATACGCGGCTGTCACAAACTCAGCAATATACACCACAAGCGGTAGACCACGCACCTGAGCCATCTGCGGAGTCACTTGGTGCGGCCCTATCATCGTGGTGCCCATGTGCGGCGTGCCCATAGACCCCATCTGCATACCGGGTCCACCTTGCGGGCCTGCGAACGGAAGTGGCATTCCTCGTGGGATCATACCGCTGCCTGCAGGTCCATGCGGCGGTCCGGGGACACCAGCCTGAGGGAATGGCATCATCGGCGTCATGGGTGGTGGCCCCGACGATTGATCCCCCCCTGAAGGGGACTTGCGTATCCGCTTGTTTGCAGGCGAAGTCGAGTCGGCCTGTTGCGATGACTCTCCCTGGAGAGTACGCGAGTAAGTCAGTAAGATGTATGCAAACAATACCTACAAACTTACCTCCTCCCCAGGTGAAGTGCTACTTCGCTTGCCTGGGCGCGGAATCTGGCCTACTGCTGTCATAGGTGACTGTCCAATTGGCCGCCCTTGGTTGGGTGGTTGACCAGGTTGCATCGGGTTCGAAGGGCCCGCAGCCGAGACTACCGCCGGCTTCATAGGCAGCAAGTTGCGCGCCTTCGCCAGGCCGACTATCCGTGTCTAAAGCACATTGTAAGTGATAAAATGCGATAAACCATAAGCCACGGTCATACCTTTTCCTCCACCGTAAGCGAAGGTAAGTCCTTGTGAGCTAATCCCAGCTCTTGCTTTAGCTCAGGGAGCTTGCTAGACTCGATCCTGAAAAGTTCGGAGTTGATGCTAGATTCTTGAAGCTGTCGTATCGGGTCAGGGTTCTGTCCATCCGCGCCAGGTCGTGTCGGAATCGTCCTGTTAGCCATCCCCGGGCTGGGTACATGCATTCCATGAGACGCAGGAGAATTCGGCTGGCTTGGTGTGGAGGGGTGCTGGGGGAAAGCACCTGTATGCATTGGTGGGGCGCTGGGCATGCCAGGCTGACCATTCGGAGGACCCATTGGGCCACGCGGCACCTGCTGTGCACCCGGAGGGCCCCCCATAGTACTGGGAAGTTGACCGGGCTGCTGAACACCAGGATTCTGGGGAGAAGGAGCCATGGTTGGTGATCTGAAGGGGACGCCGTTGATACGCTGAGGAGGAGGTCCCTGCCGCTGCTGGCCCGGAATCGTAGGCTGTCCAGCAGGGGTACCAAGGGTGGGACCGGTTGGACCAGTCGCAACGCCGTTCAGCTGTCCTATCCCGCCGGGATAAGCATTTGCTATGCCGTTGGTTAGGTGCGGTTGGGCTCCGTGCATCGCGGGGCCGGGAGGGACGCCATTCGGAAGTTGGCCTGGCTGGCCATTCCGCATCCCGTTTAGAAGTCGGGTTTGCGTAGGTGGTTGTGCTTGCGGCGGGCGGTTTAGGGCTGGGTTACGACCACCGTCTTGTTGTCGCCGTTCGTTCTGGTACTAGGGGGTACGGTCACTAGAAGGAAGAGGAGACAGAGGACCGGAACGCACCTGAGTGTACAACAATGCCTCCTCACCTCCCGTCCCGCTACTTTTCGCGGAAAACAATACCCAGAACACGCTCCACCACCTCACGACGATCGAGGTTAATACGTGTGATTTGCATTAATGTATACCACTCACTCGAACAAAAGGCCTTGCTTTGCATTTATGGGCGGGTGTGAGTCCTCAGAAATCTTTGCTTCGTGCTTCAGAGCTAAGGATGTCTCGCTGTACCCCCGTTTGGTGCAATAATCGAGAATATAAATGTTGAACCTAACACATATGATTGGGTGGTCAATGAGAAGCCTATATGCAGACCTGCGGGCTCACATTTTATCTCCCTCCCACGACAAGTCTGGGTCTTGCTGCGGTGCTGTCGATTGGTTGGTGGTCGGTGAGCCATCTGGGTTCGGCGGCGGTCCTGAGGACATCTTGTGGGGTTCCCAGAAGGTCCAGGACGAGGCAGTTGCGTATTAAAGCGAGACCAACACGACCCGGGCCTCGAGGAAGTGATTTACTCTCCGAGATTGTTGCTAGCTGGACTGCGATGGGGAAAGCACGAAGGCCGTGCAAATTGTCCGTGTTGCTGCCGCCAAAAGCGAGCAGAAATTGACGGCGAGTTGATTATGATACAATCTGGTGGTAAACCCGCTGCCGAAGAGTCGTGAAGCAGGCCTCGCCGCAGAAGAGGAGGAGGTAAGAGACTAGGTGTGCGCTGCAAGGCTTCCCCGGATGGGAATCCAGCGCTAACCGGCGCAGCCACGGCATCCCCGCCTTTTCTTTCCTCTCATTTCCTCTCTTAAATCCACATCGTTTGTGATAGTTATTACATGCATCGTACAATATACAAAAAGGTCAACAAATTATCAGTGCATGTACAATAAAATACCCTAGTCCACCCCCACCCCCCCGCGCCTCATTGCCTCATTGCCTCCGGACCAGCGCAACCTGAAAGTCCCACCCGCCCACAATGTACTTCAGCTCCAGCAGCCGGCGGATCTCACGCCATCCAGACGACACGTCGTCCGCCTCTTCAAGCTCTGACACCACGTACACAAAGTCCGCGGGCGAGAGCATCGACCGGAGCAGCGATCCAATCAAGAACGCTATCAGCCCGACGACGATGACGGTCGATAACGGATACGTCGCCGCGCGGGGAGACAGTGTCGCAGTCGATGGGCTCGTCGTCGTCGTCGGCGGCGGCGCTGTCGGCGTAGCGGACACCGTCGTCGAGCCCGACAGCGTTCTGAGAATCGGCCGTGCCGCGGGCGTAGTGAACCGCGTCAGGGGGTTCGGATACGAGTTCAGGAAGCGCAAAAGTCCGCTGCTAGCACCATCATGCGCCGCTCCTTCTTGGGTAGAAGCCGCGTCCGCTTGGGTCTAAAAATTGATAACATGTCAGTCAGCGTCATTCCTCGTCTCGGGAGAAAGGGGGCATCAGCACTCGGTGCTTGTGCTGCTGCGAATCCAGGACACGAAGGACGATAGAGCACGCGCTCGAGGCTTTGAACACAGAACTTGTGATTGGAAAAAACACAAGCCGACCTGCCAGGACTATGCTGTCGTCGACGAGTTTACAGAGGCGGATGGTCTCAAAGGCATGCACAGCACGACGGCTCTGCCAGACAGCAGTGCCGCCAGTATGATAGGACGAAACGACAAGCCGACGGGGGAAATGGTAGCATGCTCACCTTCTCATCCGCCACCGGCGAACTGGCAGATAGCAAATCAGCGCCTAGTGCATCGGTGACAACCGTCGACGACGGCGATTCAGCAACGGGCGTGAGAGCCTTGTCCAGCAGATGCGCGGCAACTGCGATGGCAGATTGCAGTTCCTGCGGTACCGCTTCGTCCGATGTCGTCCTGCAGAGAAGGAGGCTGAGTACCGGGCAGGATACCAGCAGATGGACCACGACGACTCACCTGACCAGCAAATCCATCTTTGCTGTTCGCCCGTCGAGCAGCTCTTCTCGCCCCAGGCTCGTGAGAGACTCCTTCTCGCTGAGCACAGCGACGACGGCTCCATCCACCACCACAGCGCCCAGCTCCCCCTGCTTCTCAGCCGGCGCCGGCCTGATCTCAACGTCAACCACCGCCCGTTCGTCCTCGAGATCCAGCACCCACTGCGGCTTCGGCGGCGCAGAGCGCGTCTCGCCCGTCAGCGGGTCCTGGATCGTCGACATCTGGTACTGCGCCGTCGGCAGCGTCAGCCGCAGCAGGTGGCACGGCGGCCGGTCCGTGTTCAGCCCCGACGACAGCAGCGGCGACGGCGGCATCGTGAACACGGCAGTCGAGATCGGCAACGCCCTGGCCTCGCTCGCCGCTGCCTCGTCGCCTTCGCCGCGCACGCCCAGCGGCAGGCTCTGGCGGGTCTTGTCGATGCGCGAACGGAGCGAGACCGTGTACCCGTTCGGGTACAGCTTCGTATCCACGACGAGCTCGCCGACCATCAGATCCGTGGGGTGCTTGACCTCGCCCCGAACTGTGAACTTGGACGACCGCACATCGCGCGACTGAGATCGCCTTGCCGCATGCGGGATGTTGGGGAGTGAGGTCGGCGTGGTGTCCTCCGACTGTGTCGATGCGGGCTCTGAGTACGTTGTCGCACGGGACCGCGTGGTCAGCACGCTCGGGCGTGGAGTCCGATCGCTTGCGTTCGGGGTGGGTGAAGCTGAACTTCTCGTAGATACGTCCAAGAGCAGGGTACCGCAGAGTATTCTTTCGGTAGGATCGTACCTGGTGGCCACGAGTGTATGAGTGGTATCCCGCTTGCGTATCGCCCAAGCCTTCTCGTTAATATCCACGTCGGCTCGGTTGGAGATCATTACGCCAGCTGGCGGTATCCGAGGGAAGGGTGGTGGCGAGACGTTCGCAAGGTACGACTCGAGGGCGATGATTGACCGTGGGATAGCCGCGTTAACACTGGAGTTGACTGCCGCGGGAATAGAGCCGGCATAATCGACAGCGACAACCCTCGTACACCTAGTTGATGGGATGGCGTAATTCTCGGCGCTGTATGGATCCAGTGTCTCCAAAATCCAGCCGTCGACGAACATACGCCCGATGGGTAACGTGTGTGGGTTATATTTTGCCTGAGAAAAGTTCTGCACTGACTCGGGAGAGAAAGACGCAGAGACGAGGAAAATGGCTGTTCTGTTATCGCCAGAGTGCTCAGGGTCTGTTTCATTGCGTCGTGGCAGAGCAGCGCGTGCCATCAAATTTGCAAGGTAGAAGCCTCGATCTCTGAAAGGAAAGCCCGCCTTGTGCGTGGTGAAAGTCGTAGACCCCATTGACCCAAAGGACTCAAACACCTGCGTAGAGTCGAAGCGAGTATCCCATTGCTTGCGAGACTCGTCGCTGAGCAGTATGTTGACAATCTCGTCCGCGGATACGGATTCGATGACCTTTTCAGCTTTGTGGACCGGTATTACAGAGGAGATGTAGGGTTCGACCTTGCGATGCACGGGGAAACCCTTGTCGCTGAGCAACGCCCAGCCCTCGTTGGAAGGCCTCGAGTGCAATCCTTGGAGATAGGCCAGAGCCTCCAAAGCATACTGCATTGGAGGCTTGGAAGATGAAGGGACTGCATCGATACCGGCCCCGATGGCGGGTGATACCGCAGCAACGGCTTGCTGCGTCGTAGTGGTAGCCTGTTCGACGGCGTAGTTCCAATAGCGAGTGAAGGCGGTGGCGAATGCAGGCGCTGAAGTCGATACTTGACCGATAGGGGTAGAAGTGGGTGAAGATGACCCGGTCTCCGTGGCGTACCCATCGGTTTCTCCGTCCCATTCGGCTTTCCGCCGACGGATGACACCGAGAACTGGAGGTTGATCCAGCGGTATGCGTATAGGTTTGATACGTTTCTGCTTCGCGAGGTTCTTAGCTTCTCGCTCTGGAAGCCCTTCCACATCCACATCGACTTTGGCTCCATTGACCATGACGAGACCTTTCTCCTTCGCTACGCCTTGTGGTGACCGCCGCACAATAACTTGAAGTCGTTCGTCACCTGTATGGATGGCGTCGTGCGTGACCGTGAGCCACAGCCCACCACCCGCGGAGGAAAGTCGATGTCGCCTCAGACATACGATAGTCTGTGGCGGGGGATCGATGACGATATCCAGCGAGGTGGCCCACGTATCGAGGTCGCACCGAAGTTCGCATTCGACCATAGGCGTTGGTGAAGATGGCGGCTCTGCGTTCGAGTCGGGGTTGGGGGACGATGTCCGCCCCGCTGCTCCCTTGTATTCGATCCTGAAACTACCCTTCTCGTGATCGTATCGCATATCGTTAACTTTCGCACCCTCGAGGCGCGTGATGAGGGGCGGACCGCCGCACTTGATGGTGAAGTCTCCTATACCTGCGATGGCAGAGATCATCTGCTGAGGTATCGACGCCTTGTTAGACCAACCCTTCGGATCGGACTGCTCCAATAGAGAGACAAGGGTAGTCGTCGGGGACAATGCCTCTATCGCCCAGCCTTGCAGATCGACTTGAGTGCGAATCACGTTGAGGTCAGCGGGAGGTATCGAGGGGAATAGGTTTGGGTCGTCCGCCGAGAAAGCGAAGACATGTATTGTTGTCGGCGACTTGTACACGGTCTTGAGCACTACTGCATCGCGACCGCTATAAAGACGTCATAAGCGATGCATATGGTCGAATTCATGCGCATGTACCCACTTAACTGGCCATGCTGGCTTGGTTTTGTAGTGCCACAGTTCCGTGAGTTGGTTCACATCCTCGAGGAAAACGGCATCGTCGTGCAACTTGTCCCAGAACGCCCGTGCTCCTGGTGTCGCGATCGCAGCGTAGAGGTCCCATAGACCTAAGCCTACAAATGTAGCCTCGGCGCGGTAGACAACCAGGGTCGGATCGATGGAATCTAGTTGGGCCACAGACACTCCACGGGACTCCGTGGCTATGAAGTCTTGAGTCATCGATGAAGTGGTAAGAATTCATCCCACTCACTGCGCTTCCACTTGGCTTCGGGCTCCTGAAGCAGCGAAGAGAAATAGATATAATTTCTCTTCACTCGGGAAAGTATCGACCGCTCAGCAGCAGCAGAGCGCTCAGTGAGCACCTTCGCAATTTGTGAGGGTTCTGGTATTATGGATGAACCAGACGCTACCGTGGTAGCTGTGTTTTGCGTGGACTGGGAGCGGAAGCTAAGATCGGCCATACTCGCCGTGTCCTGGAGAATGGGCTGTGACATAAAGTAGTAGGGGTCGCGTTCCTCCACTTCTTCAATAGGTTGTGGTATGCCGTTGAGTCGCCAGCCACTCGATGGACCGGATAGCTCGATCACTGCACGGACTTTGAGTACTGCGTGGTCGTTGGGCAGTGAAGCGTGTTTCACGTTGAGGACCACTTTATCCTTTTGTTTGTTTGCACTGGATGAGGATCGGTCGCGAATAGCGTGTGCTGTCCATGGAAGTTGAGACACTTCATCGGATGATGCTTTGGTCGTGACCTGAATGTCCCAGCCCTCGCCAGATGGAAGTGCAAATTCGACCGATCTGGTCAAGCGTCGGTGCTCCCGAATGGCGTGAAGCTCTTCCACACCCTGCTCCCCAAGCAGAGCATGCAGTTGCTTCGCGTGTTCGTCGTCTTCCGGCACTATGGAGTAATCCACTGTCAAGGCTTCTCTGTCGTTCTGAAACCGCACGCGTTCCACAGACACGCCGTGGCCGTACCCCAGTAGAAGAGGTATGCGCAGACCGCGGGTCTTCACGGTCTTGTAGAATCCGATCATCATAGCACACAACTGCTGGCCTAGGCTGAATGTGGTACCAAAATTCCACATCGCGCGGAGGTTGTGTTGCCAGAAGCATGTTATTCGGAGACGAGTCGTGCCGCTGGGGCTCTGGGTATGTTGTATGCACCATGCAAATACTATTGATGGCTTTTGAGGGAACCTCGACAAACGTTTTAGGTACTGCACTCACAACCGACTTCCGAACGGACGTATGGTGGGGAAGGTCGCAGATACGCTGGTTCGTCTGAAGAGCGGGGCAAGGAGGTTGATATGTCAATAAGAGTCGTTGCGTCATTGAACATCCGTGATATTGTTACAGCGTCCCTGGGACTGGAAATATTGTAAGACGGAAACGCTAGTGATCGGTTATATGCTGCGCACCTGGCTGGCCAACCAAGCGTGAAGTTCGTCTTAGATATCCTCGTCGCCTGATCAAACATCTCCAGCAACTGTGCCTTCTCGACCGAAGGATCCCACTCCTTTCTCAGCTCCAGTGTGGCTAAAACGGCCTTGCAGGCTTCTAGTGTCAGCTGTGGCTCGTCCGCGGTCGGTACATCGAGGACAGCCCTATACACTGATTCGCCCTTCGTGACTTTGCGATGAAGTACCACGTCGGTCAAGTGGGGTCCAGCAAGAGCTCTGGCTTTGCCTTTCACGCTCGACTGCGATCCCTCGACGCTCACCCTCTTCCAATCATTAGAGGAGTGTGACGTGAGGTGCTGCCTGAAGCTTGATTGCGCATTGTCCAATGCTTCATACCAGGATTGCCGCAACCTGAAGCAAATTATCATCTTGACATCGTTCTTTGAGCTGTCACGCGTACCGGGTACCGTCGAGCATGACACGTTGGTGGAGGACAGAAAGCGGAGTGGTCTCATTTAGCACGTGGGAAATGCACGTCAGTTTATTTGTACATGTTAGTATCTAAAGCTACCGGTTGCTTGTTTCAGATCCAACAGGCAACTTCGGCAAAATCTCGCCCACTATCGAATGCTTTAGCCCAAGTCACTCAAAATTACCTTTCTCGTTTTACGGCTAAAGATTAGCTGCTTCGCTCGCGATGCTATCGCCCCGACTGTCATGTAGCATGATTCAAGATATCAATTTTGGCGTCCGCATAAACCCCGAACAGCATCGTCCTTTGCACTTAGCACTACACCAATAAATATGATCTTGTGCTAAGTTAATATTAATGTCTACAGAGCGACAGCTTTTCTCGACACGAAAACCCATGTACTTATAAGAAATCCAGAAGTCACGTGCTACGGTGACGTAGTGATCGAAAACTAGGCACCAACTTGCCGGCTGATGCCAAAGCGGAAACCTGTGAGTTGTTCAAGAAAAGCGTCCATCCATTTGCCTTATGTGAAGTGATCCCTATTTCGACCCACCCTCCCCTTCATGTCTCGTGGGAAATAGGTTGAAACTCCTCTATCTGTCATTGCCAACCTCCGCGTTGTGGTCTAGATTCATTCCTTTTCGGGCGGCCTTGAATTGCTCTCCTTTTTCGCACATTTCCTTCTTTGTCTCACACGGTCACAGCGAATCCCGGCCTTCACCCTCACCGCGCCCTCTAGCGCAGCCAGCGCATCCGGCGAGCCTCGTCGTCGCAGAGCATGCCCTTTCGGTCTCGCATCTCTCTAGCAAGTGCAATGACAGCGTCCTCGTCCTATCATCTCAAGTCTAAGGCGACACCGGCTGACGCGACAGACGCGACCACCACTCGTGCGGCGACTCCGACGGACGACGAAGAGGATCTTCCTCCTCCGGTGCAGGCAACTGTTACGTTCGGCGATAGGAGACGAAAGCAAAAGAGGACGAGGATCAGCCTGGGGCTACACGTTCACTGGGATAGGTTCCTTCGCAAGCTCGGGTCGGGCACTGCCCCATCCACATCTTCGGCTTTGGACGAAAGCTCGGGCGATAGTATAGGATACAACCGCTCGAGGCTGGGAGCCGCTGTAATCACTGAGGATGCGGAGGTGGACGAGGTCGTGGTCGACCGCGAGTGGTCGGGCGATATCAAGAGTAGCGTGCATTCCGGACACGGCGGTACGCCCGAGAAGTCGCATGTCAGCAATCAACAAATGGGCTACGGGGGAACGAGCACCGATCGAGACAGTGTAGCCATCCATGCAGACGGTTTTTGGACCAATAACGCACTCTTCATCCTGCTGCGCTACAGGCTCTGGTCATTTATTTACAGTTTCTTCTGCACGCGTTTTCTGGATGCGAAGTCGGAGGCGCATTACAAGAAGGAGAATTGGTTCTTGCGGAAGGTACGATACAATCATATATACTCCCTATTCCAGTGTTGACCGATCATCCCAGTCCCTGGCTTTATGGGTAGCTGGGTTTTACGTCCTCAACTGGGCACTAGCAACAGGTTTTATCCCCCATCCTGCGGACTTAGCCGATAAAATCTTCTACTATGGTGTATGTGTCTCGTCCTGGACCTTCAACACCTTCTCACGTTCCGTCAGGTTACTCCTGCGGCAACATTCCCACTGTTCTTCATGGTCGTGTACGATTTCCCGCGGGACCGACCCGTGCTATACCAGTGCTATCTGGCCTTCTCGACCTGGTCCTGGAGTTGTTATCAAATCTTGTTCATGTCAGTTCCCAAGGTCCTGTCAATGTTTTTGCGAAGCATTTTGCTGACAAATTACCGCATATACACAGGTATCTTTGCGGCTTCTACCTAAATCACCCGAGGTTTAGCTGCGAAAACAAGGATTTCTTGACAACTTTCTAGTGCGTGATGTCTTAAGTAAATGTGAAGCTAACTAACGAACTGCAGTTATACTTCCGCTCTGCAGACATTGGCTATCTTTGGTTTGGGGCTCAACCGTTTACCCGCTCTCTTAGGCGTCGTTGTGTTCACAGGATTGTACGTATCTCCCAAATGTGTGCAGCGTCTCCTGACACGCCCTTTAGGTCGTGTGGTTTAATAGTCCCCATTCACACGACGTTCGTACGCAGTACGTCCCATATCCAATTCCATATCGTTACAACGGCTGACAATATCGTAGATGTTATCATTTTCCTCATCTTCCAAGGCTTCCTCCTCTATGTGCATTACATGCGCGAGAATGTGCGTATCTTCCTGATCTTCAATTAGTCCCCGTCTTCAACAACACATCGTTCTAGGCCGAACGTCGTTTATACACTCTCCGGGACCAGCTCAAAATCCAATTCCGTGCGACACAGAAGGCGCAAGTGAACGAACGCAAGGCGTCAGACTCCAAGCGGCGTCTAACGTCGTACGTTTTCCACGAGGTACGCGTGCCGCTGAATACCGCACTGCTGGCCGTGCAGAACATGGAGGCATCTGGCACGGTCGCGAAGGAGCAGGAAATAGAGTTCAAGGCGCTCGAGGGAAGCTTGAGTATGATGTCGAAGGTGCTGAACGACGTTCTCGACTTCAATCGCATGGACAGCGGCCGCTTCGAGAGTGTCTTGAAGGTCGGTCTGGATTTACCTTTGTGGAGCAACTTTATCAAAAGCAGTCGCACAGCCGTACTCATTCCATCAGGTCATGCGGTCTTTGTTTGTACCCCTGCGTCTGGCTACTGACGCTCGCGGACTGGAGTTCATCACGAACCTGGACACGACGATCGACAAGGTCGCGCGCAAGGCGTTCTACGAAACCCGTGGAGAGAGCCCAGAGGCCGTCGCGAGGCATCTGTCCGAAAATCCGGACGAAGAGGGCATCGTCGTTGGCGACGAGACTCGGCTTCGTCAAATCATTACGAATTTGGCGAGGTGCGTGTGCATATTTCCTCTTGTGAAGGTATGGTCGCCGATTTGTCTGGGCCCGTAGTAATGCGTGCAAGTTTACTCCCACTGGAGGGCAACTCCTAATCACAACGAAGCTTGTCATTCCAAATCTTACACCGGACGAAGACATGGACGAAGAGGATGCACATAACGATTTCCCTACGCCAGGATTTTCGGAGAAGGAAGAAGGTGATGCGCTGAGCTCGACTGCGGCAGGCAGCGAAGGAAGAGGTGAGTGTCGCGGTGTTCATAATTGCCCAATTACAGACTCTGACCGACAAAGCGCCGCACGAGCACCCAGGACTGTCGCGCACTCTGCTCTCACAGCACGACGTGATGCACTCCAAGCCTTCGCCGCTGGAGTGGATCGTCGTTCGCATCGAGGTTACGGACACCGGCTGTGGTATACGTCAGAAAGACATGGTGCAGACAAAGTTATTCTGTGAGTTTATCGCGTTCCTAACCTACATACGTCTCAATATCTCTCTGTAGCGGCATTCAATCAGACGGAGATGGGAAGACAGCAAGGCGGCAAGGGGACTGGCCTCGGTCTCGCTTTAGTACGTCAGATCGTCAAGCGCAGCGGCGGTCGTTTAGGTGTTCGCTCGAGGTTTAACGAGGGGTCAACATTTTGGGTCGAATTGCGTACGTCCACAGGCTTTCAGCCGTTGTCACAAGGTCTTTCTCTAACAAGATCTCTTAGCTTTGGGCGTGGGTGGCAAGGTTGCTGCTGGTTTGAGTACGCCGGACGGTCGTATCAACGAACAGTTCGATATGTCGACAGGAAAGGTGGATTACATGTCGCCGAGAGCATCGACGTCGAGTCGAAGTCCCGTACCGGTGCACGCCCCAGTGTCCTCGCCGACTGCTATGCACAGTATTATGGAGCAAGGTCGGGGCCTGAATCCATGTGTACATGACGTGTCATTTACGGTTGGCTAGGTGGTCTGGTCGAAATTCAAACCGGCAAGGAAGATCAGGGCGCGCGCGTACCGACACGTACGATAGGCGACCCTTCCACTGGGACGGATCCGACCCCTACGCGCAATTCCTTCACGCCTACGTCGTCACCGGAACCTACCACCCCCGCCGACCGTCCACTGACGGCGCCAGAGGACAATTCGGACGCGACTCTGAAACCAACCCACCTCGAGCTACCGCGGCCACGTGACTTTGCGGTGGAAGGTAGAGAGGCAGGCGTGGCGCATGCGGCTCTTGCGGCGTCTGTGCTTACTCCGGGGAGCACGACATCGACGGCAGCGTTCTCGACATCCACTGGCTCGTCGGCCCAGCTCGAAAGAGGAATACGAGTGCTGGTCGTAGACGACGATCCATTGACGAGAAAACTCATGAGCCGCATGCTTACGCGCTTGGGGTGCAAAGTCACCACCGCGGAAAATGGAGAGATTGCGCTTGACCTCATACTGAATCCTGCCCCTCGACTGACGCCGTCGTCCGAAGATACCGGAAGCAGCGGATTAGTTCCAGGGGACAGCTCGGCCATCGGAGACGAGCGATACGGTGTCGTCTTTTTGGACAATCAAATGCCTGTGATGTCGGGTATAGAGGCAACGGCGAAGTTACGGGCACTAGGAAGAAAAGACTTCGTTGTTGGCGTGACAGGTGAGTCTAATTGCCACCTCACGTGGGTGTGGGAAGTGACACACAACATCAGGCAATGCCCTGCTCTCCGACCAGCAAGAATATCTAGAGGCAGGCGTCGATCAGTGAGTCATATCTTAATTAGCATGTTAGAGCTACCCACTGATACAAACCAGCGTCCTCACAAAACCGGTGCTTGAAAAGAGTCTCAAGGCTATGCTCGCCATTGCAGACGAGCGCAGACGACGGGGCATGCCTTCTCATGAACACCCATCAGCTCATTCATAACGGACACCCCATCCACGACATTACGCTCTTTTATCATGCTGTACTCGCTATCCTGGGTTATTGGTTTTTTCTCCCATTTTTTTTGGCTCTCGCACACGCATTTTCGGACCATTATTGCATTACCCTCCACACCATATATATATCCATGCCATCGCATTCACTACTTATAGTATCGTATTCACTGTATTTACTCCCTAGTGCTTAGTTAGTCTTCACGTTGTATACACGAATTTACTATGTGATTGTATTTTGTAGTTGCGTAGACCTAGTCTAGTCGTAGGACACGACCGCATTTACACGCGCGGTTTTCGTCACACAATCGTCATAACCACCGAGTGTTTTGACAAATCATCACCAATCCCGTCGCTGACTGAAGGCTCTGAGGCCGCCTGGCGGTAACGTTCGACGCTTTTCTTCTACCCACATTCCTTGTTTGTTTGTTTCCATAGAGTTCTCTAAAAATGTGATACTTGATTTTTCTACGGGGACCGAATGTTTACCAGTAGTGCACTTGTACGTCAATGTTACTGACTGAACATAGGAGGGCTGCGCAGCCGTCCCATCGACACTCCATATGCTTGTATGTAGCTGACACATGGAAACTATGACATGAAACGTCATGCATCATGGCCAGCCGCGTACTAGTAAGGGAGGTCAAGATCCGCGGCAAGTGGGCAAAACGAGGTATGAAGGACGCTAAAAGTGATGACGAGGAAAGGGATGTGGTATGTCGATCATATCTTTCAATTCATCGAACAGACACCGATCCGAGAGCATCCGCACCATTGTTAGAAGCTGTAAATCTCAGCCAGGGGTCGCGTGCGTGGTGGTGGGACCTCAAAATAACTGGTCGCCACATAATCTTACCTAAGAGCCCTAGAGAGCCGGCGCGTGTGGCGGTGGTAGATGTGGAGGCGTGGTCGCCGACGGAAATGGCTGCCGCGGATGTGGTCATAATGTAGTTGGTCATGCTGGAGGCCATGAGGGAACCATCCGTGGCGGGGAAGGAAGCGGAGGTTGTGAGGCATACCAGGGGCTAGGCCGCAATTCCCGTCTGGCGTAGGTACGTAATCCACTCTTTGAGCTTCGGAAAGGTTGCCCTAAAAAAAGGCAGTAACAAATGTGGAATGATCGGCAGTATTACGGACGAATCGACCTCTTCTGCTATATATTGTGAGTGTATGATCGCGGCAATGAATGTTCGTTTTAATCCTTAAACGTCAAAGGCGCGTGTGCAACCGTGAGGCCTGATTATTCACTAATTTCCGCCTGTCGCTTATATTCTTCGCGTATCAACCGTACGCATCCGAGTGTTGAGGGACCTGAATATCTGGCTCCATCACTACGTCTATCCTTAGACCTTCAAGTTCCCATGGCGCGTAATACGCATGCGGTAACAATTTCTTCAATGTATAATGGCGCTCCGAACGAGACGAGCAAAAGGTCGAGCATCTACCACAGACGTTGCTAGCGACTCTTTTCCTCCTGCTTTAGTACCAGCTCAGGTCTATCCTGAAAGACATCGAAGGAATAGGAATGTACGCTATGTCTAAAGCGTTCCGTGAAGCTTCCGGTTTTCAAGCTGACGCATTTTATCGAATTGTAGGTGTCAGCAGGAGTGGGGTACCACACATTTCTTTATGGCCTGCGGATGCAAAGTGGGGCAGTACATCAGAACGCCTACTATACAGAGGTGTATGCAAGTCTCAGGGCGGCAGAGGCATTGCGGTCGGTGTGAGGCTTCATGTCACTGCTTTGTCGAATACAACTGATAGCGGGCTTTGTAGTGACTATGGTCTATGGAGGAGCTAGTTATCCAGCGAGTGGAAAGTGCAAAGAAGATAATCCTCACGTATGCGCCCATCTTGATGTAGCTCCGCCCGAGCCATGGGTAGCATGATAGACCATGCTTCCCGCATCACAAAGCACTATTTTCACCGTGTTTATACGCTAATAGTGTGAATGTTTGATATTATTCTGTGAAGGTTCGTCATTCCGTGCAACTCGAATGTTGTCACTGTTACGCATGGCTCAGGAGAAGAGAAAGAGTGCACACGGCGCTATTATCAGCCAACCTACTTGCATGCCAAATTCGGATGACGGTGTATCTGGGCGTCTATGGCAAGGTCGTCTTGAGTCTTGACCCAGCCGAATTGCCAGTACTTTCGACCCCTCAGCTCTGTCACTATCCTAGTGCTGATACGATTATCACTGGTTATTCCACATCTAACAAGACGCACCTAGCTTTCGTCAACGATGACTTGACGATGTCGTGTAACTGCTTCAATAGTTCGGGCCACCGGGCCTCGTTCAGAGATGTCTTCTCAAAGCAGCCTGCCTTCGAGAGCGTGCAAGAACCGCCGGTAGGTCTCATTCCGACAAACTCCATCATGTTCATCATTGTCTAACGGCATGACGAAATGTAGACCGGCAAAGCACACCGCTCTGAGCTCTCTACCCTCCATATTCCGCATAACTATGCTCGAGGAACAGAGGGGGGGTTACCGGTGCTCCAATGCCCACATATGGTGGCTAGGAGATTCGCTATGCAAAACCTTACTACAAATACGCTTACCCGCGCTAGAGAAGCAGACGTCGCCGTATATCACGCAATCGGAGTAAGTGCTATGCTCATTTGGCATCACTGGCTATGGTGATCTCACACTGTTAGAAGTGACGAGACTTGGTCGAGCTTTATAATACAACGCGGTGGCAGATGCGACGACTTTCCACTTCCACGACTACCAAGGGCGTGTTGGGGACTAGGAGGAGCTCGCCATGGTTCAGCTAGTTCAAGCAGTGCTCTCACTATTACCTCTATCCTCAACCTTGTTTCAAAATCCTCAGCAGAGTATCGTTCCTCCACTGTCCAGTCAAGTCGAGCACAGACCAA
Organism: Phlebiopsis gigantea 11061_1 CR5-6; assembly: GCA_000832265.1. Classification (NCBI taxonomy): domain Eukaryota; kingdom Fungi; phylum Basidiomycota; class Agaricomycetes; order Polyporales; family Phanerochaetaceae; genus Phlebiopsis; species Phlebiopsis gigantea. The sequence continues at coordinate 83,967 of KN840540.1, forward strand.
ACATCACAAAGTCTATCGCTATCGTGGGCGCAGGCAGCGGTGGCCTCGCGATCCTGAAGACACTCCTTGACCTTCCTGAGGATGTACGTTCTACTTGGGAGATTGTTCTTTACGAGAGGAGGAAAGACGTTGGCGGCCTTTGGCTCGAGGACACTCGCCCGCCGAGCCCGCCTCGACTTCCCGAATCTCCTGTCTACCCTCTCCTACACACCAACACACCACATCCCACCATGACCTATCCCGGGTTCACGTTCCCGCCCGGCACGCCGCTATTCCCATCACATGAGTATATGTGGAAATACCATGTCGACTTCGCAGAGAAGCACAACTTGACGCAGTATATCCGCCTCAACCATGTCGTGCTCGCGGCAGGTTGGGCCGGGAACAGTACGACTGGACAGTGGAAACTTGAGGTCGCTCGTACGGATCGGCTCTCAGAACATGAGCTGAGGTCATTCGACCATCTCATCGTCGCCAACGGCCACAACCACTACCCTCGCAGCCCTAAATGGGACGGGGAGGACGACTGGTTGGCTAGCAGTCCTCCTAGCCAGCCGAAGCGTGAAATACTGCACTCGATATATTACAGGCACCCGGAACGGTACATAAATCGTACTGTGGTCATCGTCGGCGGTGGCGCAAGTGGTCGCGATGCAGCTCTTCAGGTTGGTCGGCTTACGAAGGTACGTGCCGATATGCCGAGCTGCAGATATGCGACTTACTTTGATTCTCAGACGTACCAGTCGCTTCAGGAGGGCAGTCTTCCACCAGACGGTGCCCAAGTGACCGTAAAGCCCCCTATATCTCACTTCACGAACACCTCTGTCGTGTTTACCGACGGCACGGCGCTCACTGATGTTGACTCGCTCATCCTTGCGACTGGATACCAATTCCTCGCCCCTTTCCTCGTCCACTATCCGAAGAACTCCGGAGTCTCCTCGCCAGCTCTTATCCATTCGCCCGATTCCAGCGTGAACTCGACCACGGCGCAGTCGCTCACGACGAACACGCGCTACATCTACCCTCTATACGAACATATATTCAGTTTGTCGCCTGCATTCCCTCCCACCGCGCTAGCCTTCGTCGGTCTCCCTGTCCTCATCGCGAACTGCCCCTCGGATAGGGCACAAGCGCTCTTTATATCGCATGCGATTGCAGACCCGTCCGTACTCCCTTCCCGAGGCGAGATGCTCGATGCCCTGGTACTCAGGGAGGAAAATCTCAGGGAGCGCGGTTACGACCCGTACTACTACGGTCACAAGATGGTCGGCGGAGACAGCGAAGCGCAGGCGTATCAGAATGCGCTGGTTCGGTACCTGAAGCAGCAAGGCAAGCTCCCGGAGGACGAGAAGGACTACGTCGAGCCCTGGAGAGTCATGGCGAGACAGCAGTCGCAGCTGATTGGCCGGGCGTGGTCTCGAGTGGAGGAGCTTGGTGAGCAGAACAAGTGGCTCGACGGTGTGAGGACAGAGGACGAGTGGGCGGACGTCATGCAGAGGTTAGCAGACTGGCAAGTAAAATGGGAAGAACGGCATGGGAAAGACTTCGATACGTATGCGTAGTCTTGTACATCTTATGGACATATGTATATCACTCTGGAGGTCTCGCAGTATGAATTTATCTTGAATTTGTGCATAATTTTGGTAGCGCGTTTAGCAAGCGTGTCATCGGGCGCTTCACGATAAACACGTCTCGGCCGCGACCACCACCCCCAGCACCTCCCATGTCGGCATTGTCGCCGGTTTAACACAATTCTGGGCGTATTCATCCTCCCGCAAATACTCATACGCCAAATTGAAACATGGCATTTCCTATACCTGCCCACTTACCCCGGAAGAAAGACCTGGATGTCTCGACCACGGTGCTCTCGAAGATGTCAGAGACATCATTGAAGTCTCTGAATCATGAACTAGCTTCGAGCTGGGTGTCCGAGCTGGAAACCGCGATACGACAGACGAAGGTATGCTACATAGCTATGCACGAGTCCCAGACGTAACATTCGCGCAGGATAGGATACACGAACGCGTTCAAGCGGACCTTCCGGCTTTCGACAGGCAGCTTTCCTCCTCGAAGTCGGTGCAACAGCGCCTCCAGACCCTTTCATCAAATGTGGACCGACTTCAAGATGTGTTGTCTAACCCCGAGGTGCGCTTCATGTCACGACGTATCATGAACAGAATTAAGACCGAGTGAAGACAGGTCTTGTACCAACGCTAATTGCTTCTTTGACACGACATGCATCTCTTGCACAAGACGCCGCGGACGCGAATGCATTGCAAGAAGCCATGGCGTATCTAGCGGAGTGCAAGCAGGAAATGCGGGGCTTAACAGAGTTGGTGGAGAGCGGGAGGCTGCCTGAGGCTGTGGAGAAGTACCAGAAAATGGAGCACCTCCTTGCACAGCGGCAACCAAGTTTGCTTGGGACGGAGGTTTACGTTGACTTACAAGTGCGCTTCTTACAATATTCCGTGTATCTGTGTTGACGACCTCAGTAGCGCAGATTCCGTGCGGCTAAGGACAAGGCAGACGAGCAGTTGAACGAGGCATACTCGCGTAGTATAATTGTGAATGCCTCCGAAATTATCATCAGACCTTCGGTTCAGGGTGAGTGTTCTTGCTCAGGAGTCCACGCGCTACGGTGTTCATCATGCTACAGTACGAGCTTGCGAAACAGTGCTTGCACTTCCTGCTGTGCTTGCATCGCTATCCAAGACCAACTTGTCAAATTTGATGAATACGCTTCGAAGAGACGTTACGACTCACTACGTCGACTTTCTCCTCGGCCAAGCGGCGTCCGTGGAGCTGTCCTCAGTTTCTTCAATAGCTGGCACGATGGAACACAAGCTGTCCGTCTTCCCCGCCCCGCATGGAGGAGAGCTACTGGGAAATCGTGTGGACAACGTCGCCTCCGTATTCAGCTTCCTCTCCGATCATCTCTTCCCTCACCTTCCACCCAAGGCCGCCTTCCCAATCACCCTCAGTCGCCCTCTGTCCCATGCTCTACTGGACAAGCTTCTCAGGCCTTCACTTCCTTCGTCACAGCAAGATCTACCTGCATTCCTGAAACTTGTGCAACACGCTGTGAAGTTTGAGAATGATTTCATTCGAGGTGTCCTTGGTGACGAGAGCGGGGGCCAAGACGTCAAGACGTGGGCAGACTCCGTCGGCCAGCATTATGAAAAGAAGCGCAGGGTTCAATTGTTAGAGCAAGCCAGAGCGTTGATCATACGCGAGGATGACGGCTCGTCCTTCCATGCGGAAGTCTTAGTCGTCGAAGACGAACTCCTAAACGGCGCCCAGCCACCGACGGGCGACTCAAATTGGAACTTCGATGACGAAGGTGAGGCTGAGAAAGACGGTTGGGGCTTGGACGACGAGATGGAGGCAGAGCCGCTGGTACAGGGACCGGTGACGGCAGCTTCTCCTGAGCCTGAGCCCAGCGCAGTTGAGGAAGACGTGGATGACCCCTGGGGTCTCGGAGATGAAGGTGATGGCGCCGTCGCAGACAATGAGGACGCTTCCACAGACTCTTCTGCATGGGACGATCCATGGGGTGACGCTCCCGAACCGATACCCGCGCCGAAGGTCACGAAGGCCGCTACTCGCTTGGAAAGGTTGTCTAACAAGGGCAAGACAAAAGACACCTGGTCAGCCATCCAGTCCCCCGTTCCAGTCCCACCGCCACCGTCCACGCCTGCTGCCCCGGTGCTCGATTCTGTCCGGCAAAGGCTACCTCTACCCAAGCAACAGGTGGAGAAGGAGTCATATCTCGTTTCCGGCCGCGCGAAAGAGCTCTTTTGTCTCGTGGAAAACACTCTGCGAGAGGCCTCTGCTCTGGCTTCGTCAAACATACTCCCTCACAATCATAATACATCTATGTCGCCTGTAGGCACGCTAATTGGCCAGACGTCCGCTCTCATCCTCGACCTCTACCGCGGCCTTTATCCTGTCTCTGCGGCGTCGAAGCTTGCATCACCGAAATGGACTTTGGGCTTTTCTAACGACTGTGTTTGGCTTCATATTGAGCTTGGCAAAATTCTGTCCCTCGATACCTTGCAGACGATTACGAGGGGCAAGCTGGTAGAGTCACATGCAAGGTTAAATCTGCTAAGCGAGTGCTGGTATGATGAAACGCTCGTGAGTCAATCATATCAACATAAATTCCAGGTGCTCATTTCTTTTGCGCTCAGACCCAGCAGATCGACCACTTGTACAGTGTGCTTGACAACACAGAAGCTTTTGTTGGGACTGCGGAACAAGAGCGCTTCGATGAATGCGAGGAAGCGGTGAGCCAAGTGCTGCAGGAGGTCCGCAAGTTTGCACGACAGGTCAAAGTGCGTGTACCTTGCTCAGCGAATGGTTGTGATCTGACAAGCTATCGCAGCCGGTGCTTCCGAAAACAAAATATTATCAGGCTATCGGAGCCGTCGTAAACGCAGCACTATCACGCATTCTACAAGATGTGCTTGCTTTACCAGATATAACTGAAGTGGAGTCGCATAAGCTGAACGAGCTATGTCGCATACTCAACGCTTTGGAGGGTTTGTTCGTTGAGGATCCGAATCACGTGAGTAGTCCCCTTGTTTGACGTGCCATACTGCCCTGATATACCTTCGTCAGCCATCTTTTGTGGTGGCATTTGTCCCTCAGTGGCTCAAGTTCTCATATTTGTCGGAATTATTGGTAAGCTGCTCAATATGCGTTCGTATGCCGGTATTGATGTCCCTCCAGGAAGCGTCTATCGCGGACATCTCGTACTTGTTCGAAGAAGGGGCACTGGTGGATTTCGACATCGACGAGCTTGTCAATATTGTTCGCGCTTTGTTCGCAGACACGCCATTGCGAACCAACACGATCAACAAGCTCTTGCAGGGGCACCCAGTCCAGTCATAGATACCAGCGTCTGCATGCGTCTTTGTATCGGATGGGGAATACAGCCTTTTCCAGATATGATGCAAGAACGAAGCAGTGTGTAATGTCTCGTCCACTCATACTCCTCGCGAGTCATCGCAGCGGTGGCGGCCCTGGTATAGCATAAATTTGGGAAGCACAGGTGTATTCACAAGTACGTACACTTGAATGTTCCTATCCACCTGTGTTGAACGTTCTCCGGTTCCCACAGTTCGATATCCATTCTGCGCTTGTTGACTCCGCTCCTCTCCCCAGCATGTGAGCTATCATATGACGTCTCGTTCGACGATAACTCAACCCGTCAACGACTGCGACGATGAGTTCTCTGACTCCGTCACTTCAGTTCGCCATCTCTATAGTGCTGTATCTCGCCGTGGGAGCGCGGAGACGCATTCTGCGGCTGCTTCCTGGTCTGCGAGGACTGCCCATCTTGGGTCACATCTTCGACCTACCCAAGAGCCGTGAATGGGTGACGTATCAGAAATGGGGTCGCCAGCATAGTGCGTTCTGCTTCACATTGAACCTCCTATTCATGTAGTTCTGACGTGCGTCTAGAATGGGCAGCGTCCTATGTACTCGCTTCCGATATGCGCACTGCTAGTGATGCCAAGATACACGGCCCAATGCTATTAAGGCAGTGTGGAGGCCTAGCTGCAGCCAGCCCCCATGACCGCTTGTACGAAGAAGCCTTTTTAAATTCTATGCGTGCATGAACGTTGTTTTGAATGAACTAACTTTGAATGTGACCACATGACTACACTTCTGGAAGCCTCGTGCCGCAGTTACAACAATTGCTCACCACCCTCAAAGGGTGGCATGACCCTATGCGGGCGTCCGAGTCTACAAACAATACAAGGTGCGCGGGTTCTCATAATGCAATCAACGTTTATTCTTCTGCGCTATCTTGTCACAGAGCCTGTTGGCCACCCTATGCACCAGGTAGAGAGGACACTGTCCTATAAATAGCAGGGATTTGGTTTGTTGGGATTTCTCATTCCCGCCATGCTCTCATCTGATAGTATTGTAATCATTTTGTGTGTAGGCCTAGGTACTCTCATCGTATTTGTCTCGTGGCGACGAAGAGCAAGCCGCAGACTTCCTCCGGGGCCACCTGGTCTCCCGATTTTAGGAAACCTCTTCGACATTCCCAAAGCATACGAGTGGCTTGCCTATGAAGAGTGGGGGCGGTTGTACGGTGCGCATCACGTTGTATCTTGGTGCATGATGTGTTGCGTTAACGATTCATGGTACCGAACTCAGATACTGATGTAGTGTACCTCAAGATGTTCAATACGAACGTTGTCGTATTGAACTCCTTCCAAGCTACAACCGAGCTTTTGGAGAAGAGGTCGAAAATATACTCTGACAGGTCGGTCCTCTTTGGCCTCAGAGCTAGGCTATGCTTCCATACACTGCTATAGACCGCACACCGTCATGTTCCACGAGCTGTGCGTACAATTAACATTATTTCGACTTTAATTCGACTGACGGAACCTCACGACTTGGCCGCTTACAGCACAGGATGGCATCGAAATTTTGGTCTCTTGCAATACGGAGACATGTGGCGAATGTACCGCAGGACTTTCCATCAGTACTTCCGAAACCAAGCTGTTCCATCTTTCCACCAGAAAATGAAACGCACAGTAAACAAGTTACTAGTTGCTCTCACCGACTCTCCAGATGATTTCCTCGCGCACTATCGCTAGTAAGTGGCTCAGATAACGGTGGCCCACATGAAGATAGGATTTCAATCTAATTGACCTCGTATCCTAGTATGACAGGCTCACTCGCTTTCGATGTCTCATATGGTATGGATGTCGACTCGATAAAGTACCCTGCTATAGAAACGGCAGAGAAAGCGGTCCAATGTATGCTCGAGATAATGAGCACTGGGTCATTTTTAGGTATGTGGGCGATCCTTCGGGAATAGCATCTGAGCTCACGCGGAGATAGTTGATACTCTTCCCATCCGTAAATGAACAACAGTTTCTGACCTTATATGAGTGCTTACTGTATCCTATCAGTGAAGTATCTACCTGCCTGGCTCCCAGGAGCCGATTTCAAGAAAAAGGCGATCCAGTGGAGACGCTGCGTAGATGAAATGTTTACCCGCCCTTTCAAAATAGCGAAGAATGAGTGGGTACGTAGCTCAGCATCGCAAAGTACCTAAGCCATTCCTTCATCGAGGTTTCCATTTCATAGGAGCATGCGCACCTGAAGCCATCGATCGCCCTGGACCTGTTTAGAAGTATGCAAGATTCACAAAAAGATGACCCCAATTTCGAGGAAGTGATTACAAACATCACGGCGGTGACATACGTCGGTTAGTACAGCTATAATAGATCGTCATATCCGAATAACACTCGAATTTAGGTGGTACAGACACCGTGAGTGACCATATGTACAGCATTATGATGGTGAAAAATGCGAAATTTGTGCTTTAGAGCACATCGACTCTGCGGATGTTCACTTGGATAATGCTATCATACCCAAGCGTACAAGCCAAAGCACACGAAGAAATTGATCGTGTCATAGGTAGGAACCGCCTCCCGGAACTTCGGGACAAGGAGACTTTACCCTATATAACGGCTCTTTTGAAGGAGGTTCTGCGGTGAATTCGTAAATCTGGTTGACTCGGGCCAGTAGCACTAACGCTTCAAAGATGGCGTCCCATAGGCCCATTAGGTACCTTCTGCGCTCGCCTTGAAAATTTGCAAAGATACGTTTACTGATCTCAGCTCAGGTATTCAACACAGATCCACAGCGGATGACGAGTACAAAGGATACTTCCTTCCCGGAGGCTCGATAGTCATCGCAAATACATGGTGAGTACTCTCACATGTATAAGACTAAGGTCGCTATAACTGGTTGCTTCCCAGGGCAGTTCTGCGCGATGAGAAGCGCTATCCCAATGCGCAGATCTTCGACCCTTGCCGTTTTCTGAACGATCACGGTGCACTGGATCCCACGATTCCTGATCCGACAGAGGCATTCGGTTACGGTCGCAGAATTTGCCCTGGTCGGTACTACGCGACGGATCTGCTGTGGCTCACAATCGCCAATGTCCTAGCAGCTTATGTGATCGAGAAGACGATCGACGAGCATGGAGATATTATCGAGCCAAAGGATGAATTCACAACTGGCCTACATTGGTAAATCACCACTCGATCAGTACCTCATTTGATCCTGACCAGTATCTTTGCAGCCTCCCCGTGTCCGTCAAAGCATCGTTTGTACCGCGCCATGAGGAAGCAGTGGATTTAATCCGCTCGTTAGTGGCCTCGAGCGACTAATAGGTCGAGGCATAATTCCCCACCCCTTATTAGCACAAAATTTGAAGGAACACAACCGTCACTGTCTATAAATGTTGTATAGAGACAGGTTTCATTGCTCCGCTAACGGTTGGCGTTTACTGTAGAGTTTCATATCCTTCTATCAGTCTTACGGGTGCTATGTGTTAAAGTTCCTCATCCTGAACATGCGGCACGACGTCTACCTGTGAATGGTATGTTGTCTAATTGTTCCGAGAGGCGAAACCTACTGGCGCGATAAATCAGACTCTCACAGGATGCATGACGTCCGGCCACTCAATCCTTCCCGTTTCCTCACCGAAGACGGGGAGCTGGATCCGAATATCCCAGACCCAATTTCAATGTTTGGATATGGGACCAGAATCTATTCAGGGCGATATTTTGCACTCGATGAACTTTGGCTCGCGATCGTGAACATTCTTGCAATATTCAAGATTGAGAAGTCCCTCGACGAGGACGGGAATGTGAGTGAACCTAAGGAGGATTTCACGACCGGAATGTTCAGGTATTACTTATACCAGCTCCACTTAAGCGTTCCCTCGTTGGCTATTCAAGAAGAATAACAGCTGAGCACGACAATCACACACTTTCCTCTCCATGTATTTGTACCAGTCACGTACGGTTATCACGTCACCACCCTCCCTCAGCGCGTACTTGTACATCCAAACATTTTCGTAGGTTTTCTTTTGTCTCGCCCACGGACCACTCCCTCTCCTCTCCCTCCCCCCCATCGTGAAGTTGCGCTCGGAAATACGGTGTCACGCATACTTGCGCAATTGCGCAGAATAAATCCTCGAGGATCCATGTTAACCGCGGACCCGTGAGCTCGATAGCTGGTTCCGCGTTGACCTCCAGGAGGCTGACATGGAATCGGCGAGATGCAGTGGGCTCTGGGTGATGAGTGACAAGAAAGTCAACTCCGAATAATTCAAAAACGTTCGGGAGCGGCTGCGTGCATGTTTTCAGAGAAAATCGCAGCACTTGGGGAAAATGACACACCTGAAAATGGACGCTCATGCCCAAAGCGGCATTGAAGGTCTCCCCCATGAGCACCGCAATCTGATCCCGAATGTCGTCCAAGTCGACGGTACTGAGAGCGCTCTGTGAATCGCCTGCGCCGCTCAGAACGGCGCACCCTGCGAGCTCGTCAAGCAATCTGACAAACTGCTCGCCCTTATCGGTCTGCAGCGACGTGTTCGTAAGATGAGCTGAGAGTTCTAGGTCATCAGACGTGGGTGGGGAGTAGGGTACTGAGGAGAAAAGGGCCAATATTCTAGTGTAGAGGTACACCGTAAGGGCACCAGAAGCGACGCAATAGGCTCTGAGATGGAACTGGTAATATCTCAGTAAGAGGTAATAGTAAGGTCTTGAATGGCGTACCTTGTGACCCTTTGGGTCGGAAAGATTGTCTAAAATAGGAGAACCATGGAGAGGAACCTGTGAAGGATCTAACAAGAGCGGACTGGAAAGATATTCCTGCGTTCCAGCGTCAGATTGGTCCTATCAAGTGCAGATGACATACCTGGATAACGAAATGCCTGAGCTGAGAGGTGGCTATTCCAGTATCTGGACCATCGTCTTCCACATCTGCGTTAACAACATCCTCGTCTTCCCCGTCGCTATCATCATCTTCGAACTCTTCAAATATGCTCTCTAGTTCTTCCTTGGTGTGAAATAAGCGGATGCCCTGTCCACGATCTGACATTCCCGGCTTGAGGATCATCCATTTTTCGCCTTTGTCAAGTTCCTCTCCAAGATCGTAAAGCTCGTCGGCCCACATTTCGTCAAGTTCGTCCAAGAAGTGCAGCTCGATCTCCCAGGTTTTCGGTACACCATTTTTCAGCGGCGAGTCCGGGTGCTTGACAACATGTCGGTAAGCACTACGCGATAGAAAATGCTTCCGGATCAAGGCTTTGCGTATCGTGTACGCGCAGGTCAGCGAGCCGGGAGAGAATAACGTGAGCTCGTGATCGATTGCGTCGTACGTCGCCCATTGCAGTAGACTTCGGGCCTTCTTGTCGGTCTCTGTTAAAGTCGATAAGATAGTGACGGGTGGGATGATTTTGCTGAGAGCGTTGCGGACGAGACTGTCTGTGAGAGGCGCGGACGGCCAAGAGACGAAAGCGGTAATTTGGGGAAGCGAGGTCATGATCGGCGGTGGAAGAACACAGAGAGGGGCGTCTAAGGGTTTAGCTATCACAGGCCCTATGTAACTCGTGACATCAGTTCGCCCGAGACCTGTCGACGTGACGCGTGACGTGAACAGTTCCGATTCCCACGTAGTGGAATT
>KN840541.1:0-54608 GCA_000832265.1 Phlebiopsis gigantea 11061_1 CR5-6
GTGGTTATTACAGGCGTTAAAACGTACTTACCCGTAATTACGGGGTTATAACCCGTAATAACGAACACTGCCACTAGGAAGAAGGCGTGAGAAACACCTTCCTGATGAGCATTTCGTGATGCGCCCCTAGCTTGCCTTTTCCGGCATCTCGCGACTCACCTCTCGACAACCTTCACACTTGTCTCGGCCAAACTGCTGAGGACTTCACAACGAAATTGCACTTTAATATGCTCCCTCAATTTTGCCGTGACCTGGCTTTCAGCATGATTTGCGACGGTGTCATGTCACAGACCTCTCACGCGCACATCCAACGGTCCGGGGAGATCTCGTAGACCCTGCCGCCACTGGTCACGAACAACGTGTGGTGCACTCCCGCGAAAGCGAGGTGCCGTGGATCGCCTCGGTTCATCGCTGCTATCCACGACAGTCACGCGTACTTGCGGCGGCCCGTATGCACTCTTGCGCCTGCAAGACCGTCTCGTGACCCGTCATCTGCTTTGCCTTCCAGACATCCCTCACAGCTGCGACGATTCCGAAAAATATAAATGCCACTTTCGCCAATTTCAACGCCGGTTGCTTGGCAGTCCTCATCAGCCTTGAAGCTTGAGCACGTAGAAAATGCGCTGGCTTTCATTGATCGGCTCTCTGGCAGTGGCTTGCTCTGCTGCGGCAGGTACCGTCGTCGACCTGGGATATGCCAAATTTCGTGGAAACCTCAGCTACCCAAACACCGTCGCGTTTCTGGGACTGCAATACGCAGAGCCACCAGTTGGAGACCGTCGCTTCCGCTTACCTCTTCCGCTCAACACTTCGCGAGTGACGGCAGAGACCAAGGGTGCAATTATCGATGCTTCAATCGCGCCTCAGTTCTGCATTCAGGGGGGATCAGGTGCGCCCTACTACTCGGTGACAGGACATTTATCTTTGCTTACCTTTTGACGTAGCTTCCGTTCCTGGAGGCGGAGGAAGTGAGGACTGTCTCCAGGTCAACGTATACGCGCCGGTGAACGCGACGAAGCGGGATAAATGTGAGTTCCACGGTAGCTCTGGTTCGTCTTTCCGAGTCGCTGAATACCAATTGGATCTAAGTGCCCGTCTTGGTCTATATCCACGGTGGTGGTGCGTGCAATTTTCCCAAGCCCTACTCAACTCTGACAGCTGCAACGTTTAGGCTATAATCATGGCAACCCACTCGTCTGGCCATTCGATCACTGGATTCATCAAGTCCCCGACGTGGTGATCGTTTCAGTCTACTACCGGCTCGACTCCTTCGGTTTCCTCGCACACCCTGACTTCGCCACTGACCCAACGCTCGGCGACATGAACGCCGGCATCCAGGACCAAACAGAAGCGCTTCGCTGGGTGCAGAAACACATCGCTGCGTTTGGCGGCGACCCGGACCAGGTCACGATAGATGGCCAGAGCGCCGGTGGCTCGTCGATCGAGATTCATCTCGTCGCGCCCCAGCAGCAAGGCTTGTTCCACGGCGCGATTGCACAGAGCGTGTACCGCACACCGCTGCCTACACCGGAACAACAAGTTGTGAGTTGTCCACGCACCGCGGCTGCACTGGCGCTCACTACTCTTCTCTTAGCCTTTGTTCAACTTTTACGCAGGAAAGGCCGGCTGTGGTGGGCTCGAAACCATCAAGGAGACTATGGGCTGTCTGCGCAATTCCAGCGTGAGCGCTCTCGCCCCTGCTCAAGATGCAAGTTTGTACGTGAAATCAAGCACCCCAGTTTGCAGAACCACTTAGACAGGTCCTCTTCCAGCAACGGATCGTACAACTTCTGGCGACCCGTTGTCGATGACAAGATCATTCCAAAACGTCCAACACCGTCAATCCTCACAGGTGACATTCATCCTGTCCGTCTGATGGTTGGGTACGCTGTCTATATCAACCAAAGGTCTTGGGAAGGGGCTAACAGTTGCACAGCTCGTGCTCTAATGAGACGCTTTCGACCAGCCCCAACATGAACGCGTCACTATCGGCCTTCTTTCCCATGCTCTCTCCCACTGACATCGCCGAGTACAACGGCGTCTATCCACTATCAGCCTATGCTAACACCAGCGAGCAGGCCCGTGTCGCTACAGGCGAGTCGGAGCTGCGATGTGCCGTACGCGCTTGCAGTCTCTGTTGATATATGCACACGCTAACATGACCCCAACTCTAGGCAGAAATCATGGCCGATGCGTGGTCGCCACACGTCACGACCTACGTATACCGCTACAACACCGCGAACCCGACGGACGCAAGCGGGCTGGTCGAGCACGCCGCCGAAAGCTGGATGATGTTCAAGGGGACACACGACGGGTACGTGCCCTCTCCCTATATCCCCCGCGTACCCATGGAGACTCACGCGCGACCACACAGCCCGAACGGGACGACGACCTTCATCCCGATGACGCCGTCACAGGACGCCTTTGCCGAAGAGCTCATCGCGTACTGGCTCTCCTTCGTGCGCGCGGGCAACCCCAACACGTTCAAGCTCGCGCGTGCGCCCACGTGGCCGCAGTACCACCCCGGCGCGCCGCGCCGCGTCGTCCTCACCGAGGGCACCGTCGTCGCCAGCGGGAGCACGGTCGAGACGATTGCGCGGGACGAGGCGGGGCGATGCGCGTTCGTCGCGAGCAAGTTCCCGGCGCAGCAGGCCTGAAGCCACCATGTAATATACTGCACACCAGTGTACACGCCGTACAGACACCCTACTCGTCGTCTTCGTCGAAGCTGTCGAATGTGGACACGCGGCGGCGGCGCGCCGCAAACACAGATGTGACGGTGAAGTTCTCGAGGATGTACGAGTCCGGTACATCCTGCGCCGCGACTGCCTCGCGCATGCTGAGCATGAGCCGGCTGCCCATCAGCGACGGCAGCGCCGCGGACCACCTGCGTGGGGGCCGTCAGCGAGCGGCGTATGCAAAGGGGTGGGACGCACGGGTTGAATATATTGATGTACTGCGGGGCGTGGGCCCAGACAACGGTACTGACGAGGAGCTCGAGGAAGACGCTGTGATGTGTTTAGACGAGGATGTGCGCTGAAATGAGACGGCTTACGCTACGAAATAGAGCATGCTGTAATTGATTCAGATTGTGAGTAGGATACATTACGGCTACAGGAATTTTTCAAGTACCTGTCTCGGGCCATCTGCGTTATGAGAGGCACGGGATGAAAATCTTTACGGGGGGACCATGCTTTGTATGCCACCATGAGAAAGAGAATAGGCTCGAAGACGAGGCCCGGTATCCAAAACAGAGATTTGGCCTGTAGGAAGCCTTTGTAGGCGCATCCAGTCGTCGTAGACATGATAGGTAGCCCTGGGCAGGGCAATGATATGAGTGATATATAGGTATTATTTTGTAGATAAATCTCGGTCAACTGACCCTCGAGGTGCCCCATTGTGACACCAATGAGAACTGCCATGACTGAAACCTCTACTACGCACAGTAGCACGAGAAAGATGAGAACCTTCTGGTTACGTTCATAGAGAGCATAGATCTATCAGAAAACGTTAATCTACTAGGCATCCAAACGATGTTAAGAGGCTTACACGGAGCTGTAAAATGACTTGAAGAACACCGTGAGTTTCTTTAGAAATGTGGCGTATGTAGCTATGACTTGCTTTGTACAGCCAGTGTAGCAAGTGTAGTGCTTTCCTCCCAAAGGCTGCTCAGTCTCTGGAGAGGGTCGAGGTGATAGACAGACGTACACAATCCCATCGCACATCAAATAAATAGCACACCTGCATCGCTCGTCGATAAATCCAGGAAGTCGACAGAAAAGTGGACAGGCTCACATCTGCGAAGGAAAGACGTAAGCTTTGTCCTCTAGTGAGAAATGCAATTTATGTATAGCGCATACCTTTGACTGGGACTCATGTACTCCACTCAGTGGAACTTCGGGACATTAATATCAGAAGCTACATTGAACAAAGATATGCATAACGCCTCACCAGTATCGAATACATAATAAGAAAATGCAAAGAAGCGGCTCTTAAATCGAATGAGTTTACATGATAGGAGGATGTCTTCTATTGAAAACTTGTACTCACAAACATATACAGCCAGAAGCCAGGTCTCTTCTTATCGCTCATCCAGATGTAGCGAATCTAGGAATTTATACAAGGTAAGCATAGACATGGATGTTTGCACAATGGAAGGCACTTACCTCTCGATCCAAATTTAAGACTGATGCCACCTAGGTCAGCCGCCATTCTGACGCTGTATCGTGAGTCTCTCGCTTACGATGATCATAAAATAACAATCCAATCGCTCCAGCTCGGGACTGCTTTCCGATGGCAACTGGATGAAGACGATTCAGAAGGCTATATTATATTTGGATACGTCGAGGACTTACGCGCGTATACATACGACACTGGTAAGCCTATGGCGTTATTCATTGGTCCTGGTGGAATCTTCGCTATGTGACGAAGATGCACGACCCATTACTTCATGGGGGTGTAATCTCTTTTATTCAAAATATGGGGGCCTATCAAGAGACTGCGACATTGGCATGAGAAGACTCTGGGATGTGAAATGATCGCACAAGACTGCGTACCAGGCACCACGGGCGTAGCGCTACAGTTCAAACATTCTGCGCATAACCTGAAGACTCCAGGTTCAGTGCACTCGAAGTTGTTCACACAATCGTGTTCTTTCATCTGGAGAAAGCTGATACTAGCTATAGATCGACTTCGCCCGTCTGCAGTGAGCAGGGACCACGAATTAACAAAGTAGGAACATTTGACTCACAGTATAATATGATAATGATGACTACGAGCCTTGAACGTTATTTTCATCAGACTAACTGATGGGTGTCAGTGACCGGTGACCGATGGCCGTATAACCAGTCAAAGCAAGCCAGCGTGGTCAGCCTGAATATAGTTTGTTCGGTGATGCAGCCAATCAGCACGGGGCTGGCAGCAGATGTGATTCGCATTACAGCATCGGCCGTGGCCAAAATCCGCGTGATACTGTGCGTGTGCATATCATGATGATTGTAAGGGCAGAATCATCTGCCAAACTCACTCTACTCGTGCATATTTTATAAGAGGTTGCCTAGGTCGCAGGAGCCATGAAGAAAATAAACGCGCTGAAGACCGACACGATCAGACTACCCTTCTGAGTCCACGACATCTTCCACCTTGTCCTAGTCCCATGAAGCGCGAGAACAGACACGGTAGCGAACCTCCGCCGAGCTATCCGAGAAACTCTCGATAATATAAGAGTCGGGGTTGCCTTACCGATACACTGCCTCACGCATGTTCAACATCAGCCTGCATTCCAAGAGTGACGGTAGGGTAGCCGACCATCTGTAGCGGTACCGTTAAGCGACACGTCAATAAATGTATGGTGCAATGATACGCGCGGGTTTACGATGTTGACGTACTGTGGTGAGCGTTTCCAGATGATGGTGCTGACGAGGAGTTCCGCGAAGACGCTGTGGGCGGTCATTAGACGAGAGTGAGGTGAAAACAAGAGAGCGTCTACGCCACAAAATAGAGAAGACTACAATATAATATTAGCGCTCAATGGGATGCAATCTTGAGCGAAGCAAAGACAACGCGAGCAGGTTTAGACCCAAAATCTCGCACGGGCAAGAGAAAAGCTCGGGCCCGAGCACCATCTCCGTCTATAGCTGCCGCCAGGCACGGTCGACCAAGAGGACTCTGACTACGAGCCTTTGGTTTCGGATCTCGAGGATCATGGCTCGTAGGCTGGTATTCAGAATCTGTATGACTGCATCACACAAATTCATCGAATAACTGAATATTTATTATCTTGCTATACATGTTGCGTGAAATGGTATGATCTAAGCTAAGAATGTTACTGGTAACATGACTGTCTTGCAGAGAGATGTTGACGGTGTTAGGCGTCTTGGCCAACACAATAATTGTTGGCCAAGAAATCGACATAGGTTAGCCTAACATACCATGTTGGAATGTTGGATGTGTTGGGTGTCTTGGCCAACACCTGTAACATGGGGTGTGATTTTGCTGATGATCTCGTTCACGTAGTCATCACTGTAGCGCGGTGCAATATTGATGCTGGTATCTCACGGCGCATCTCTGCATCTATATTCTGCGACCAATGCGGCGTTCGCGTAGGATTCCAGTTCCTTACGCAGAAGCTGGGTCAGATGGCCTCGCAGCGCCTTACGAGAAGGCTTTCAAGTCAGATGGTGAATTGCGGCCAGCCGCTAGCGCCTGATTGGTTCGGCATCTCGCGATCACCGGTTCGATTCACGCAAAGGCGTGTGTTTGGCGGCGTGGTTCCAATGAAGCTCATGATCAAATGCTGCGAGATGATACAGGGCAATATCATTTCTTCCTATAAATAATGCGTTTGTTGCGGCCACTCGTGACATGATATAGAGAGAGATGGAGAGGTCAGGTCTACACCGTAGCGCGGAGTAAAGTTACTGAATGACACCTTGATGTACGATGAGGTACATGGTAATCCGGGCCCCGCTTCGTCGCGGCTCCGCTCATGACAGCGATGGGGTCTGACGAGGAAGAGCAGGTCTGAGCGGTGTGGGCCAGTCGAGAAGTGGTTACCGTGTGTAAGGTATACCCTTCCCGTCACGAGAATGATCTCTTTGACGAATGTATTGAGCCATTTAATTATTGATTAGAGTACAATCTATGTGCAAGATATTTCTTGTTTCAATCTTGTATAATATCTGCGTTAGTATCACATATAGCGCGAGATTCCGTAAGATAGCTAATTTCCGGGGAGGCAGACGAAAAACTTTCCAAAATATACGTATTGGGTTTGTCTTGGCTGTACACCGCCTCCCGCATATTCAGCATGAGCCTGCACCCCAGCAGAGATGGTAGAGCGGCAGACCATCTGCACAGGCGAGTCAACTTCTTACGTCGTGACCTCAATTTAGGCGCGGATGTGATCACTCACGGGTTGAAGATGTTGATGTACTGCGGGGCATGCAGCCAGACGACGGCGCTGGCGAGCAGTTCCGCGAAGACCCTGTAGATGGCTATCAGATAGACATCGTGGAGGGGCACTGTGGCGCTGCTCACGCTACGAAGTAGAAAAGACTGAGGGCGGATATCAACATCAGATACAGGGATATCCAGGGCGAACACACCTGTCCCTCGCGATTTGACGTACGATGGGAATTGTCGGATAGCGCTTGTTTGAGCCCCATGCCTTGTAAGCTACTAGCAAAAACAGAATGGGCTCGAATATGAGGCCGGGAATCCATATAAGAGACGACGCCTTGAGTAACCCCTGATAAGCGCAGCCGTTTGCGGTGGATAAGATGGGGACTCCTGCGATGTGGGTGGAACGTGAAGACATTATAGGGATAATATAAATGGCGATGCTCACTTTCTAGATGACTCATCGTCACGCCTACGAGGACGGCCATCACAACGATCTCTAGTGCACACAACACTAGGAGGAAAATGAGAACGCTTCGACTACGTTCATACAGGGCATAGATCTGTACGCATGTTGGTCAGCACCCCAGCTTGCACCGAGATTCGGTCAGCGAACTTGCCCGTAGTTGTAGGATAACTGATAGTTCAACCGGTACTATCAGCAACGAGCGTAGACTCGGGTAGTCTATCATCATCCACTCACCTTGGACAATCAGCGTTGAGAGCATAGTACTAAAAATGGAGACTCAGTAGAGCCCGCGGCACTGAAGCGCGGGATATGTACACAATACCATCGCACATCAGGTAGATCGCACAGCTATATATTTCGTTAGTCGTCTGTGTTTCCAGGCGATTTGCTCAACGTACATCTGATGACAGCCCAGTTAGCTTTCTGAGCTGGGTATAGATGGAGGTTAGCAAACCTTTGTACCGGTCCCTCCCGCCGGAGTAATTGGTACTGCCAGGCTCAGTG
Source organism: Phlebiopsis gigantea 11061_1 CR5-6 (assembly GCA_000832265.1). NCBI lineage: Eukaryota > Fungi > Basidiomycota > Agaricomycetes > Polyporales > Phanerochaetaceae > Phlebiopsis > Phlebiopsis gigantea. The sequence continues at coordinate 7,874 of KN840541.1, forward strand.
GTAAGTCGGGTTCAGTACTGAGCATATATCAAGACACTGACTCGCGTCGAATATATAGTACGCCAGTGCGAAGAATCGAGTCTGTTTTGTGGTCAGCCTCGTTATCTCGATGATGCAGATATTCGGTGCTAGGAGGGAGCTCACAAATATGTATAACCAGCACGCAGGCTGTTTTTTGTCTTGCATCCATACCAGATGGATCTGAGTATCCCCAAGCGTGAACATGGTGGAGAGACTGCGGGGGGCAGTAAATGATTTCTTACCTCGCGATCGAGATTAATTACTAGATTCAATTGTTAGACTTGTGTAGTAATGCTTTGAAGACGTCACTGACTATGATCATAAAATAGCAGGGATATAGCAGCGGTCCTCGATTCCTTGCCGATAGCGACTAGTATATTATCAGGTCAGAACCTTCGTGACATACAAGGTGGCTGACACGTACGTGCTTCCACAAAAGACACAGGGAGCGTAAGGGTGGACATTTCTAGCCGGTAGAAGATGCGGAGAAGGTGTAAGGAAGGTTGGCAGCTCCCAAGTATAAGTGTATCTCTAGCATTGGCTAGCACCTCGCGCGGCACTGTAGCGCGATCCGAGTATGAGTTTCACAAGGAAGATAAGGTTTAACGGCGAAAGGAGCTTCGCAAGCGCTAGTACTAGTGGTACTGTCGGATATTGTACTTCCTGCTACCGCACCTCGTTCAGGGAAGGTCGGGAATGAGAACATGATAGACTGACTCGTTACACGACAACGGTTGTTGTTTCGAACCATCAAATTTGTGATCCGCCATCTTAGGGCGGTTGATCAGCTGCACCCGGTGCTTTGGGGGCCCTTCGTATGACTACTTGGCGATAGCAAAAGCAAAGAAAATAAATATTGAGACCCGTAGGTCTACCACTCCGGGAAAGCGTGTCATCCTTGTGCAGGGGCCATGCTAATCTTCTCTGTATCGTTCCAATTTTTTCGTATGTCACCCCGAAGGGGACATGGTTGTGTTGGCGATGCGAGGCGGAGAAAGCAGTGATTTGGATTTCGTCCAATCCGCGGGGGCGTGATGGCTGATTGGCGCCTTGCTAGCGGCGCTCCTCGTTCGGGAGAGCGAGAGTTTCGAGTCTCTTTGCTGCAAGCCACGTCCTACGCGTTATACGACTTCTGGTGACTCGCTGGTCCCCTACTCTTGCGCTCGGCACGATGAGCTACATTCCTCCCCATTCCCTCGAAAATCTCAGAAAATACCAGTACAAGGGGGTCGACAAGCAAGTACATTGACTTCGCGATGCTCCCTCGACGTGCTGACGAGCGGGAAGGTCGTTTGTCTCGAGATATGTTTTGAATCCTTTTTGGACGTGGCTGGTCACGCTTTGGCCAACTTGGGTTGCTCCTAATGTCGTGCGTGTGCTTGCTTGATCTGGGTCGCATTTCCGCCTCATCGCCATTTTACAGATTACGATGTCGGGACTGATGATGGTCGTCCTCAATTTTGCCACCCTCTTATACTATGATCCCGCATATCTCATCGAAAAGGAAGGTGCGGGGGGTCCCCCACAATGGGTATACTTTACGTGTGTATCGTTTACGATTTGTTCGCGCCCACTACTAACGCGACTTCTAGCTGGGCAGCTGGGTTGTTTATATATCAGAGCTTCGACGCGATAGACGGGTGCGTTGCCTCCTATGCTGTGGCCGTCCGTCAGCTGAATTCACTGGTGAAGTAAGCAAGCGCGGAGAACGGGTATGGCTGGGCCTCTCGGGGAGCTATTCGACCATGGTGCGTATCTATGCGACTTTCGCCATGCAGGAGTTCTAACACGTCTTCTAGGCTGTGATGCTTTGAACACCACTGTGAGGCAATCGACACTTTACTTAGAAATGCAACTCACGCAGAACGGACCAGCTCGAGGTCGTATTATGCTGCAGAGCGTTGGGGATAGGACGCTCGTGGTGGACGGTGGCTTCTCAAATCGCAACTCTGGCAAATTTCTATCTCACAACGTGGGAAGAGTACTACACAGGTAATTGTATGCACGATTGTTTGTATGACTTCAAATCTCATCGATCCTCCCCAGGTCAACTTTACCTAGGCTTCTTCTCAGGTCCCGTCGAGGGCATTTTGATGATAGTGGGTATATACGTCATCACTGGACTATACGGTACGGAAATATGTTCATATGAACGTTCCTGCATTGAATTCGCTGCAGGCACTCCCTTTTGGGACACTCCTGTTCTAACGTTCCTTGGCCTTGAGAACGTTCCTCAAATTGCGAAGTACGTCCCGAACAAGGGATTAAATGAGGCTTTCTTGGTGTTTGGAGTTGTAGGCCTTGCCTTCAATATTGCGACTAGGTCTGCTTTTCTTACTTCGCGCCTCGTCGTCCAGCATTGACTTGTTGTCTGACATGCAGCTACGTCAATGTCTTCAATGCAAGACGCGAGAAAAAGCAGAGCCCATTCCGACCACTACTCTATCTTCTCCCCTTCCCCGCGTCTGCAGCTATCCAAGTCTTCTGGTTAATGTCACCATCCTTCAACCAGTCTGCGATCATCAACTCTCCCCTCTTCATTCCATTTCTGTGCGCGTGGGGTTTGCAGTTTGCTCACCAAGTCGGACGCATGATCCTTGCCCACGTCACGAAGCAGTCATTCCCATGGGGCGACGCACTCTGGGTCTGGAGCATCCTTGGAGCCCTCGACGCAAACTTACCCCTGCTCCTAAATCGGTTAGTTAGGACACCTCAGTGGAGCGATAGTGCTGATCGTCTGATGCCAGGCCACCACTGGTCCAGCATAACCAGCACAACATCGGTGTTGTCGTCGTTGTCACCTTGGGCATCTCCCTGGTGTCCTACGCACGCTTCTGCACCTTGGTCATCGGCGATATCACCAATTATCTCGGCATCGCCTGCTTCACTGTACGCAAGAAAGACCTCAGCGGGAAATGGAGGCGGGCTGGGTCTGTCGACAAAATCATGGTTGGCAAGAAACAGTAGTGTCGCTATTAGGTCTCAATACTCCTCATCCGATACCCCATGTCTATCATGTCCATCACGAACGATACGCTCCACGATGCCAAAATCTCGACTGTTCACGTCACCCTCACCCCCCATACACGATGTCGCCTTAATCCCTAGAGGAGTACTCTATGTCTTCATAAAATGTATCAGCTCATTTAATCAGATCTCTCTCGCCGCACAACGCTAGTGTATCCGCTGCCGAACCGTGCACGACTGACCTATTCCCATCGACCATTCATCGAAGTCCGTCTAGTTCACCGTGAGACCGTATCTTTGCCTCAGGAGTACCGCCGAGTGGTTCTCCAACCCACGGGTCAGCTCCACGACGTCCACGGTACGTCATGCAATAAATGATTGTCGGTAGTCAATATTACGGTATGCGGCATGGTTGGTTGGACGTGGTATTCTTTTCTAGCCTGATCGTCCTGGCTGACATGACGTTCAGTGTATATTCGGAGGAGTGCGGGCCGTCGTAGCTGACTGTGAGACTCGATGACTGTACACGCTCTCGCCATCCCGGTTCGTTATCTTTCGAGTCTCCTTCCTCTTCGTGAAAATCCGGCTGCGGGGTTCGGGACGTCATACGTGCATGGCAAAGTTAAGGTATGTATATATGCGTCCAGGATTAACACTGTGGAACTCACAACAAACCAGGGCTGCGAAATTCGGGGGCGTATCGTGATATGCCTCGAGCTTGTACGACACCAGCGGGCGGCACAAGACCATTAGCATGAATTGCTGCTCAAGGGACCATATGTGGCGTGATGGAATCTTGCGGGATCCGTTACGGCCGGTGAGACTACTACCGGTCCGTGTTATCTGTGTACAGTGCTTCGTCCTTACGTAGACTTGTCCTATCTCCTCAAGAATTGTTCATGAGAGCGGGGGAGGGTCGCACTCCCACGCGACCAAGGCTGTCTCATGACCGAGCTGGAAGCTGTTCCGCTCCACCGCCGTGCTGCTACTGAAGGCTGGGGAAAATAGAGTTAAGTGGACTTAGCCGAATATTACCTTTGCATTTATTTCAGCATTTCAGCATTTCATCTCGTTCAACTCGGAGATACGCAGCGTACTCATCTTCAATTTTAGGGAACAAATCTTGATCTTGCACTCCCGCGGTGGAGGTCTCAAACCCCAATGCTATACACGGTGAGTTAACCACATGATATGTATTTTTCCACTATCGTGCTTCGCTTCACTGTAGTGATACGCAGCTCTTCAAGAATCCGTACAGGTTGGAGCCTTTAAATAGCACCTACTTAGTACGGCTGCTCTTTCAGCTCGACGCGAGCTTGGTAATACGCCATCAGAGCTCGAAGACGCAACTGTGGAGATTCTCGCATCTGCACCCATACTTTCGGGCTCGAAGAGTGAGTATGGATCCTGTCATAGTTGTGATGCTCCACGTATCACACTTCTATCGCGTCTGATACCTCTCTCTGCGGTGCCTCTTTACCCATTGCAGGCTTGGTGCGCGACATGAGCTCATGGTGAGCTCAACTGTGGCATCTCCCTTTACGCGCTGATAAGAGCGCATCTTTTAGCTGGGAGTTTGCGGTTTTCTGTATAAAAAGGTATCAGTACACACCTTTCAATTCAGCTTGAGACGCACACTCTAGCTGACGATCGGTATACATGTTCGCTCACCTCGCGGTTACAGTGACCTTGGCTTTGTTGACGGCTGCGACTCCTGTGGTCGTTCGCCAGAGCCCTATTACGATTCCTCTCGCACGACGCTTCAATTTTACCGGAACCAAGACCCTGCGCGAACTCGACCTTGCAAGAGTACAGAAGTTGAGGTCTGGGACCAAGTTCAAGTCCAGACCCGATGCGGCCCCCGCTAGCGCAAGTGCTAGCTCATTCCCTGTGACTGTCGTGAATGGAGCAGTGACTTACACAGCCGAGGTATATGGCTATCATGCTGCCACCTCCTTGTCCAGTGTACTGATCTCGTCCCATCCAGGTCCTCGTTGGCAGCTCTCAGCAAGCTTGTAATTATACAGCGTGCCCTCATACTACGGCTTCGTTTACTGATGTTGGCACACAGTCAATCTCATCGTCGACACGGGAAGTTCCAACACATGGGCTGGAGCGAATACGTTCGGCAATCCATTCACGCCATCTTCGACTACGCAAAATACAGGAGAGCTAATGGTCTGAGATAGTAATTCCTTCGCTAGCCAAAACGCTGATCCCGTGATAGGAAGTCACATATGGATCTGGCTTTGTGTTCGGTCGGTGCCCGTATCTCATGAACCGACATAATTCTGACAACAACGCTTGTAGGAAACGAGGTGGTGGACACTGTTCAGTTGGGTGACCTCGTGATCAGCGGCCAGTCGATGGGAGCTGCCATCCTTTCCGAGGGGTTCGATGGCGTCGATGGCATTTTAGGGTCGGTGTCATCCTCTCATATGGATCGCTTCCATCCGCTCACGCTCGGACTTAGCATTGGTCCCACAGACCTCACCGAAGGTATGCCCTATTCATCCCTCCAATTCTTGTTCGCGAATTCCATTGAGGCGATATTAGACACTACCTCTGCTGGAGGCACCGTCCCTACCGTCACCGACAACGCATTCACTCAGGGTCTATTGGCGTCTAAGGAAGTGGGCATTTCGTTCGCGCCCACGACCAATGAATCAGATCCAAACGGACAACTTACATTTGGCGGCATTGATACCAGTAAATTTACAGGTTCCCTGACGACTGTGTTCGTCATTTCTATCCTACTATTCTATCCAAATACTGATGATACCACAGACCGATTACTACTACTTCTCCGTCGAGTGAATTTGTTGGAATAGACCAAAGTATCACATTCGGCTCTGCAGAGACACCGGTCTTGGCCTCGACTGCTGGTATTGTTGATACTGGTACCACCCTCATATTGATCGCATCTGGTGCGCGTACATCACCGCTGAATGATCACCGTTTTAATAACACATCCACCGCCAGATGCCTTCGCGACGTACGAAGAGTTGACCGGAGGTGTGATGGACGAAACAACCGGATTGCTCAGAATTACTCCAGCGCAATTCTCCAACTTGCAGAGCCTGTTTTTTAATATTGGAGGGGTACGTCCTCGCAATATCGTGATGTTTCACACGAATAACATAAACAATCGTAGACTGCGTTCGAGTTCACACCGAATGCTCAGATCTGGCCTCGCGCGGTGAGTGTCCTCCACGCATCATACCTCTCGGAGCGGTAGATACTGACGCGCACATCGCTCGTGCAGTTGAATACTGCCATCGGTGGGCAGGCCGATCAAATATTCCTGGTCGTTTCGGACCTTGGCACCGCTTCAGGGAGCGGCATGGACTTCATTAATGGGTTTACCTGGCTTGAGAGGTTTTTCTTCCTGTGGGACTCTGTCACTCCTCAAGCGGGTTTCGCGACGACTCCTTTCACTGATGCTACGACAAATTAACTTCAGTTATCGTAATCGGTCGTTCACTCAGTGTCGTTGTTCAAATTCAATGGTTCCTCTGTCGTTGTTGTTTGATTCGCCGTCATCCCGCTATTCTACGCCTTTTCTTGTCGAAGAGAAATAGGCTCGATGGGTACAATGCTTATCTTGGGTATTTTCGGGGTATAGGTTGTTTAGGCCAAATACGAATCGACATATCACTTGGTCTAAGCTGTCCTAGTAGCTAGCATACGACACACTAATACTGTTCGAGATCATTCGAAGGAATCTCGAAAACCCTGCAACAAATCATTACTATGAAAAAAAATAATGATTGGACTCGAATTTTAAGTCCTCACACCGTGTACTAGTATTGGTCTCTGGGGGCTCATAGCCAGCTAATACAGGGACATACACTAGTTCCTTGACATGAGTCTGACGGTTGAAGGTTCGCGGGGTCCCGGTGATGCAGCGCTTCGAGCCGCTGAGCCCTGTCCAGGGTCCCATTCAACGCTTGCTGAACGCGTCAACGACCCACTGAAAGTCTCAAACTACCAAGCTCGGGGAAATGAACAACACAGGGCCCTAGCCATCCGTTGTGTCTAGCTACTTCGAGCTAATATCAAACGGGTGGTACCAGCCGTCGCGGCACGTACTCTACGTCGCAACTTGCTGCTCTCTCACGACTCGTCGAAGGAAGAGTGAACTGAGTAACAGGCTCTTTCATCATCAAAGCTCTACCAGATACCGTACGTCGTATCTCCATGCTTCCGACAGCCCGAGGCGGGTCTCTCAATCGATCCATGAACTGAGAAGGTCACCGTGGGAAAGCCCGTGGGAAACCTGTGGTACGCCTTATTCGTTCTACTTACTACCTGTGGCGATTGTGAACTTAGAGGCACCAATCCATTGACGATAAATTCAGTCTTTAGATGAAACTTATGATGAGAATGTCCTGATATGCTCACGCGAGCTGTCCAGAATAAACATATGGTCTACCTTCTCAAAGTAGTGGATTTATTCCGTTCACGAAAAGCCGTGAGGCACCCGCTTTGTGGTGGAGATATCTCATGCAACGTACGTATCAATAAATGTGGCGTGCTACCTCTTTTCTCACGCTATGTATGTTTAGCAACATACGAGCGTCGCTGCTTGTATGGGGCGGCACTGGGTGTCCGGTTGCAAGGTTGGGATAACACCCGGTGTCGCTGTACCATGAGGTCTCGAGCCTTCTGAGAAGAAGCCGTCTTACATCGATGATGACTAAATCGAGCTCGAATAACCTGGCAAGCCCGGTCAGTGAGACTCTCCTATGGATAAACCTCGTATCTGCAACGGCTCTTCCCCTTAAGGCATGTGAGTAGAGTTTTTCAGATGTGGTGTCACACGTTAACGACTACTGAAATGTTTGTTTTCGCACGCGAGCAGGGCTTCTTGCTGGCCATGACTGCATGCCGCAGAGATACGAATATCCGATAGCTTTGTATGAAGAGATGGTGAGAGCGAGGGCCTCTGATTTTTCACACTGACCAAGCCAATACTGCGAGTGTAAGGTATAAAAAGCGACACCATTTCCCTCCACCTCCTCAGCTCACCTCAAATTCGAGTCAGCGACACCTCCCGACAGCTTCACGATGTTCAGCAAGCTTTTCATCCCCGTTTACCTTGCGCTCTTGATCGCAGCTTCTCCTGTCGTCGTTCGTAACAGCCCTGTCAATGTTCAGCTTGCGCGTCGCTTCAATGTGACGGGTGGCAAGAACGTGCTGGCTGCTGACCAGGCCAGGGCCAAGTTCCTCAAGAGCGGCGCCAAATCGGCGCGCAAGGCAGCTAGCGGTACATCTTCAATTCCTGCCACAAATGGTGCAGTGACGTACACTGCCGCAGTAAGCACGTCGTTATATGCTCACTGAACGGCCCACTCATGATAAAATCGTTTAGATCGAGGTTGGCAGTCCTCCTACCGTTTGTATGTATTATGGGCTTGGAGTGGTACTGTATATGTACTGAAATGGCACAGTCAACCTTCTTGTCGATACCGGCAGCTCGAATACCTGGGTCGGTGCTGGAACACCCTTCACACCGACTGATACATCCACGGATACCGGTGCCGAGGTGGTGAGTACCACTTCGTCGAAATTCTGGAACTCTATACTCACATTGTGATGGTAGTTGGTCGAATACGGCTCTGGCCTTTTCTTCGGTTCGTTGATGATCATTTCTTTGCATGATGATACTGACTTAGATCACTAGGCGAAGAGTTCATCGATCAGGTCGCCCTAAGCGATGGTCTGACCATCCCTAAGCAGTCTATTGGGGTGGCAGAGTTTGCAGAAGGCTTTGAAGGCGTAGATGGAATTTTAGGGTGTGTTCATTTCAACTACTTCCAACGATCGTCTTATAAATTAAAACAGAATTGGACCAACCGATTTGACCGATGGTAACGAACCCGCACAGAAAAGTTACCCCATTTGGCTTATACGCATTTATAGACACAACTTCTGCAGGTGGTATTATTCCCACCGTCACCGATAACCTGTTCGAGGCGGGTATTATCGGTGCAAAGCAAGTGGGAATTTCTTTCGAGCCAACGACCTCTGAATCCATCACAAACGGCGAGCTTACCTTTGGCGGTGTCGATACTAGCAAATTCAACGGCACTCTCCATACATTGTAAGTCGTTTGGTCTGATGAGTAATGTTCAATCCTTCATCTCTGCCGCAGCCCCATCACCACCACCTCACCTTCTAACGAGTTTGTGGGCGTCGACCAAAGTATCACCTATGGCAGTGCCAATGGCACGACGATCCTAGCAGAGACCGCTGGTATCGCCGACACGGGTACGACACTCCTACTGATTGCTAGCGGTACGGTTCCTCCTCCCTATGTGGCACAGGCGTACCGTATTAATTCATTGGCTCTACGCAAGATGCACTCGCGACATATATACAGCTCACTGGAGCGGTGTTTGATGATAACACGGGCTTATTCAAGTTGACTGCCGCACAGTTCGGAAATCTTCAGAGCCTGTTCTTCAACATCCACGGAGTAAGCATATCTTCTATTCTTACATCACAAAACTGACCAAACGACGCAGGTGTCCTTCGAAGTTACACCAAATGCCCAGATATGGCCCCGCGCTGTACGTTCTCCGTACTTCTAGGCTTGTTTCTTCGATATATATTTCTCATCTTCAGCTAAACACCGCCATCGACGGCGAGACCGACGGCATCTACCTTATCGTTGGCGACATTGGCACCCCATCGGGCGAGGGCTTCGACTTCGTGGACGGCTTCGTTTTCCTCGAACGGCATTACCTCTTGTTCGATTCCGAAAATTCGCAGTTCGGGTTTGCCGAGACCCCCTTCACTTTCGCGACCACCAACTGAACATAAACTATGGATCGGCAGTCTTACCAGAGGTCACTTGGACATCTGTCTCGATGTAATTGTTCGTCTATCTATTTGTTTTATGCCAGCTATATGCATCGTTTATTAGCTAAATAAGCACCAACAAAGTTAGCTATGGACAACTAAATAGAAACGCGTTGTAAATATATCCACACAATGTTTAAATTTCCGAGTTCCGACTAAGAAACACGAGCTGGACAGGACTGTAACGCGAACCGTCCTGTTTATGCGGTCGCCCATAACGTAAGGCACCTTAGTAATGATCACTAGGTCACGTGTGACTGCCACCTGGTGTCGTATTTTCTTACTCTTGAGAGCTTCGCGCATAACGACGTTTACTGAGTGCATCTTGAGCTGCAAATGCACCTTGGTCTAGTCGAGCTGGGCTCGACGTACTTATAGGTAGGTGTGCTAGAGTCCCTAGCTCCATATTGCAGTGATCAGTTGATGACCATCTTGCAGACAATATTGACGGAATTGGCCTACCTTGTGTGCATAACCCGCCACTTTATGCTCCATCGAACTATACACTGCAAGATGGAGTGAACTAATCTCCTCTCGGGTGTGGCATTTGTAGCGATTTGCTTTTGGTAAGAACATCACTGGTGGAGTGCTGGACAACACTACTACCGGACTTCAAGTTTCGAACATCACGCCTGCGTAGTTCAACAATCTCCAGAGCTTGTCCTTCAACATTGGCGATGTGAGTAATGTCTATCCGTATCAAGGAGACCACCCCTCAGTGTGTCACAGAACGCCTTCGAAATCACGCCGAATGCACAAATCTGGCCTCGCGCGGTGAGCTTGACACACGAAAGACCCTATTGAAGGTGTTGACGCCATTCCTCGTCCAGTTAAATTCGGAAATTGGCCTAAGTGCTAACAGCATTTACCTTATTGTCAGCGACTTGCGCTCCCCCTCGGGTGAGGGTCTTGATTTCATCAATGGTTTTGCTATCCTTAAGCGTTACTATTTTCTCTATGACTCGGGAGCCAACCAAGTCTGCTTCGCGGACACAGTTCACCTTTGCGACAACTAATTGAGCGTGTTTCGTGAGTTCCAGATAGTATATTTACTGCGCATTCGCTGACATTTTTCACAGACTATTGTCATAGTATATGTCGGTAAATGATGCTTGGCTACATTTGAGAAGATCGTAACTCTATGAACCTAGTAGACATATGAAAATTCTGAGAGCTACCAAAAGCTTTGTGGCGTGTGCGTTTTCTATTTCATATGCTTACTCATCGGTCAGATAACAGCGCGGCGCGATAGAGGTGCGTTTACAGTGGTCTGCATCCTCGAAATAGCATCTGAGTCGTCATGACCATAGGTGACGATCAATGCAGCAGACGGCATACTGTCATGCACACTCTTGAGCCACAAGGTCGCTCGACTTCTGGCTGTCTACTCGGAATGGCAGCGTGTCTTCACCCACCCGTTTATGGTAATCTTGGGGGTACGTCTCTCCGCGAGGGTCCCCTGTCCTCGGGGTCATTGCTTTTGCCCAAGATGCGGAGGTGACTTATCGGTGATACGCGCGGCGCATGTCCCGGCCTTCTCGCTAAACTGGATCCTTCGCTCACACACGCAGGGGGCGCCCTATCTTCGTGACTGCGACGCGTGATGACGCGACGATGGGGCCCGCCGCGAGTGCAATTGAGGTGGCAGGGCCCCAGCTATTGCGGCGTTACACCGACAAATGGTCGACGTGAGCAGGCTTATAAAGTTGTGCCCCATGGGCCTCCGAGCTCTACTCGATCCCCAGGGACTAACGTATTTCACCGCTTGCAGAGATGTTCTCCACGGCATTGGTCACCGTCTACCTCGGACTATCGGTCGCGGCCTCGCCCGTCGTTGTTCGCAACAGTCCAATCGGCATCCCTCTTGCTCGTCGGTTCAACGCGACAGGTGCAAGGAACGTCCTCGCCGCCGACCAAGGTAGGGCAAGGTTTCTTAAAGGATCCACCCGTGCGACAAGCAAGGCAGGCTCTACATCAGCGACAAATGGCGCTTTCTCTTACACTGCCGACGTACGTGCTTGTCACGCCGTTTCGCACTCATTCATTGACGGAGGCGATGTAATCCAGATCAGCGTTGGTAACCCACCTACGACCTGTGAGTGATGCTACGTGCCTGATGCTGCAGTGCGCTAGTACTGATATGCTGCTGTAGATAGCCTGATTGTGGACACTGGCAGCTCAAACACATGGGTTGGTGGTAATTTCGCAGACACACCGTACGTTCCCACAAGCTCTGCAATAGATACCGGGAATGAAGAGGCAGGTGCCCACCAAATACCTCGAATATATTTTTGTCTCACAAATGGACGTTACTAGCTTATCGAGTATGGCTCTGGAGTCTTCTTCGGAGAGGAATACCTCGACACCGTGACCATGGGCTCCATGACGATCCACAACCAGTCGATCGGTGGGGCGATAGCTACGGTCGAGTTCGACGGCGAGGATGGCATCCTCGGGTGAGGCACTCCTACTCGTGAGAACCTCTCCGAATTCTGACAGTTGTTATAGGATTGGCCCCACCGACTTGACAGTAGGTGAGCGTCCAAACCTCTAATATCCCGCGACTCTCCTCTTATATATGCGCTTGTGCAGGGTCGGTGCTAGACGGACCGGCCATCCCGACTGTTACGGACAACCTGTTTTCCCAGGGCACTATACCCGCGAAGCAAATCGGCGTATTCTTTGCACCCACGACGTCGCTCTCTGAAACCAACGGCGAGATCACGTTTGGCGGTACGGACTCCAGCAAGTTCAAGGGTGCCCTCCACAAAGTGTGCGTACTTCCCCCACGCGACATACTTGTATGAGCTAATCGGAGGTCATATCAGCTCGATCACGAAGACTTCTCCAGCGAGCAGCTACGTCGGGTTCGACCAAAGCATTACCTACGGTAGTGCAAAGGGCGAAACAATTCTCGCCACCACCGCCGGCATCGCGGACACTGGCACGACGCTCCTCATGCTAGCTTCAGGCAAGTCCAACTGAGCGCGGAAACCAACATCAGGCTCACCTCTCGCTCTCACAGATGCCCTGGCTACCTACCAGAACATCACCGGCGCCGTCGCAGACCCAGACACCGGCCTCCTGAAGCTCTCGACCGCACAGTTCGCGAACCTCAAAAGCCTGTTCTTCAACATCGGCGGCGTGAGTCGCGTACTCCTAGCTCACTAAGTCGCTCGCTCACCCATCCGCTCTCCAGCAATCTTTCGAATTCACGCCGAACGCGCAGATCTGGCCGCGCTCCGTAAGCCCGCTCTCTGCCCCTTCGGCACACAATGCTGACCCGGCCCTGCAGCTCAACACCGAGATCGGCGGCGACACAGACAGCGTGTACCTCATCGTCAGCGACCTCGGGACCGACTCGGGCGAGGGCCTCGACTTCATCAACGGCTTTGCGTTCCTCGAGCGGTTCTACCTGCTCTTCGACTCGGGCGCGAAGCAGGTCGGCTTTGCGGAGACGCAGTTCACCTTTGCGACCACGAATTGAGGCTGTTATCCTGGTGGTGGCGCATAGCGCGAGTGGCACTTGATGGCGTCCGTGAGTGCTGATGAGTGCCGGCAGTCCTCAACTGCGCGAGGATGAACCAAAATACTGTAGCATACATACACGCGTAGCACTAATAATAAAAGATAGCATTAAACTGGATCTGATGTACAACCTGCAAGAAATATCGAACATCACACGGTTTAGAACAACTTGAAGGTAGGCACAGTTCGTTGAGCCTTATCGTAGCCGGGACATAAAGTGAGATAGCGAGGTTTGGTGGCAGAGGATGCGGCTCAAGTACTATCACCAGGTTCTTTGTGAGTGCGTTCGAAGCGTGGGTGCCGCCTACGACCAGTACTTTTGCGATCGTGGGCGACAGCATCACCGACGGGCGCGGCAGCGACGACAACATGAAACACCGGTGAGGCTCTCTGCGCCACGACGAGGGTCCCAGCCTCATCCTCTGATTACAGCTGGCCCGACCTGGTGCTCGCCAAGATACAGAAGAATCCCGCGACCGCGAACATCGCGGTCGTGAACCAGGCCGCGGGCGGGAACCGCATCCTCGCCGACGGGCTCGGCCGAACGCGCTGGGACGCATCGCCCGCGACGTGCTCGCGCAGTCGGAGGTCAGGTTCGCGATGATCTTCGAGGGCCTGAACGACATCGGGACCGCGCCGGCGGACGCGGCATCGCAGGCGGCGGTCGGGGCGGCGGTCCTCGGCGCGCTCGGGTTCCCGCTGGCTGGCGCACGGCCGCGCACGGCTCGAAGCCCATAGAACGGCGCGGGATGTGTCCTCCTTTCGTCACCACACATGAGACCGCCACCGCGTAGCGGCCCGCGGCAGCCCCGATGCTGCGTGGCACGATAGGACGTCCCATGACTGAAGCGGACGCGAACCTAGAACGATGGGAATGCGAGTGAGGTCCATCGCCGCTCTCATGATGCAGAGAAGCTCACAGTACACATCCCGGCAGACATGGTTCGTGTCTCGTGGGGCGGTCGGTTGAACGCGGTGGGTGTGACCTCCCACGCGAGGCTGGACACATAGGGAATATCTTGACGGTAAGGCGTAAGAGAGGGTTGGAAATGGGTGCTCCCCCCTCGGGAGACTACGTCAGTAGAGTTTTCCTATGTGCTATCTGGATAATGTTCAGACTCCGTCTCGGTGGTTGGAAAAGAGAGTGCGGCGTGGGAATAAGTCGCGACGTGGATGATTGTGACATGATCCAAAATAAACTCTTTCTCAACCGAGACATGATCAAGCTATTAGTATTATACGCCGACCTCCTTGGTTGAGGACACTGCAATTGATACCCTTCGAGTATCTGTAACATATCAAGAAGCAATGACCGGGCAAGAAAACATGAATGTTTAATTTCGCACTATATACAATCAAAAATAAAATCATACCGCTGCGCAACGACCCCTCCCTCTGCTCGGCACATGGAGTTATTTGCGCTTGGGGCTGTTCAACGTCACGGAACCGCCTAGACCAGCGATCATCTTCTCCATCCTCCTGTTCGCGGCCTCGAGCTCAGCCACGCGTCCGAGGACGTCCGCGAGGCGCATCTCGGACGTGCGCGCCATGTCAACGAGCAGCGCGATGCGCGAACGCATGTACGCGTCGCCGCCGTGGGCCGCTGCCGCGTGGACCCCGAACGCCTGCGGGTCTGCTGAGACTGTTAGTCGCTAGGCAGTGACGTAGGGCAGTGGCTCGCGCACCTTCTTCCTCCTCTTCCTCCTCCTCTTCTTCATGGCGCACGGGGCCGCGGCTGCGCAGGTGCATGCTGCGTTTCGAGGCAGAGCTCGCTGAGCTCGGCGCGTCCGGCGCCTTGCGCTTCCCGCGGCGCGCGGGCGTGACCACCACCTCTGCGACGTAGCGGTTCAATGGTCGCGAGCTGGACGCGGCACTGGCGGTAGTATCGATTTCACCTGAAGGCGCAGGCGCAGGAGCCGGTGGCACAGCCGCTGAAGGCTCTCCGTTCGTAGCAGGCGGGGAGGTGCTGGCAGCGGGCCAGGCACACTTTGTTTGGTGGAGGCGGCACTCGAGACAACGTTTCAGGCGCCCGTCTTTGGACGTCAGGCACTTGCGGCCGTGCTTGAAACAGTTCGCACACGCCTCAGGGCCATCCTGCGAGATGCTGGTCAGCTATGAGCAAGCGATGAGGCACTGCAGACGCACATGCGGTTTCGTAAAGTCGCTCGGGTTAATCGAATCCAGCGGCCCCTTCTTCGCCCCCTCTGCGACGATCTCCTTCTCGGCCTGCCCTTCCGGCTGGCTCGCGCTGTCGTCGTCGACAGTCTCGCTCGTTTTTATGGACTTGCGCCTGCCGCCGGGCTTCTTCACGGGGGGAGCGATGATTGCTTGACGCGGCGCGACCGTTGTGCTCGCGCTTCCGCCCGCCACGGCCAGCGCGGGCACGCCAGGCGGGGTGTACGGAATAAACCGCGAGCCGTTCGGACGCTGGCTTTGGTTAGACGTCGTCGTCTGGGCATTAGAGTCCGCGGGCGTAGCAGTGTTCACGGCGAAGTAGGGAGCGGCGGGGTCCGCGACGGTGCTCAGAGGGGCGGGAGCGGGAGTGGGCGTGGGCGGGCCATTTGCAGGAGGGGGCGGGCCACCGGCGGAGGCAATGGGTGGGGCGGCCGGTGGCTGCTGTGGCGCGGTCGCGCCGTTCAATGTGCTGGTAGACGTAAATGGTCCCTGGGGTACGTCGAGGCCTTGAGTGGGTGGCACGGGATTGCCGTCGACAGAGTTCTGCTGACCAGGAGCATACTGTTCCGTGCCTTGCGCTGGACGTATGTTAGCTGCGCTCACGTGTTCAGTATGCAGAGAGCCTGACTTTGAGGTGTCTGAGGTGCAACATAGCCCTCTGTGTCGTGGTGAGATGTTGGAAGTTGCGTCGGCAGGCAGAACATAGCAACGCACCTAGAAGAGACTCCCACCACCCGTTTCCCTGTATACTGCCCACACGGCTGGTCATGTAATCGTTGAATTCGAACGGAAAGGCGTGGATGTCGACTGTGGGATTGGGGTTCGCCTCGTAGAGGCTTGTGTAATGGCGGAGCATCGGGACGACAGCTGTCGGTATTGGGACATCCCCAAACATCTTGCACGCCGACAGGTGGTCGAATAATGCGGCCTAAAGATGTTGGAAACAGGGATTGGCGAGCCGAATGCGTGGATGGCGTACCATTTCCCAGTGCAGGCCGCGCGAGGCCTCCGTCTGACATACGTTGTCCTTTCTGACCTTGTCTCTGAGGGAAACAATGGTGTACACGCGTAGACATGCATTTGCAAAAGCATAGTGGTGGAAGTCGGCGTTACTCGCGGGAAGAGGAGCAGACATGTCTGGAGAGCGCGTTCAGGCCCGATACCGCGCGTTAGAGAAGATTTCCAGTGGTGATTTTTGATGAGTGGACAAGACTGAGTACAGGGGAGCTGGGATAATAATGGGGTTCCCAAATGAGCCAGGAGGTGTGAGGTTGTTGAACTACCCCGGCTGTGCGGTGAGGGGCGGGAGCAAAAAACAAAGCGACCGATATTGCAGGCCACAGGTAGCTTGCCCTAAAAAGGCAACCAGCAGATTGGGGACGCCACATCAAGGCCAGCAAGACACGCTGAGATTGATACGGGTGCAAGGAATAGGGCATGGTGTTGAGAGCCCTTCAGTAAAAAATGCAAGACAGAGCAGAGTCTAAAAAGTCCCAAGCATGGTCCCGGCGGGACTTGCCGGTTACAGCAGTCCATCTATGCACTAGAATTCATCCGCGGACAAAGAAAATCTAGGAAACTATTAGCAGATGCCCACACGCAATTTTGTAAGGTGGTTCAACGTCACAGGTTAGTAGGTATGGTAGCTGGCTCCCAGCTAGGCGATAAATTTGACCACAGTATGAGCTCAGAGCAGAATCAAATGAAGCAACTTGGTCGCATAACCTACGAATCCGAAGCGAGCACGAAAACTACTTGGACATAAAGCCTTTGAAGTATCATCTTCTGGAGTGCCTGCGGGCAAAAAAGCGAGAAGCGCCCGCTTCGTCCATCTTGACCACAACCACCTCGCGCTGTCATACGCAGTCCTGCCAGCGTACGCATCGAGGGGCTACATGGTCCTCGTATTCAAGTCCACAGTTTTCACGGCGACGACGAGGACAAACGTCCTGACACGTCTGTATGCGTGGGCAATGATTTCAGCATCGAGCGACATCACCGTCTCTGGCGGCGAGCCCTTCAGTAGCTTTTCCAACTAAGCCCCAGACGGCTAGTCATCCGGTTCACGCTGGGATAGTATCGACACCAGAAATCAGGGACAGTAAAACAGTCCTGGATGAAGACATGTACATCAGGACTGGCGACTTCGGGCTTACTGCAGATCAAGGGGAGCCGCTACGGTTATTTTGATTACACCGAATCGACAGTCCCATGCGGCAGTAATACGTCCGCCTACGAATCCGACATCTCGCCTTTGACTGGACGATGTGGGTGCCGCTCGGAGAGCGAACATCGCTGGGAGGGATCACCTGTACGCCTCTTCTCGATAAGCTGATTTCAAGTTGTCTAATTCGTGCCATAGATGTAGTGTACCGTATGTCATCAAGTATCGGAGATCATTTGATCATGCGGCTCATGCAACATGTACCCCCCGAGACAACAACAATTAATAGGGAAGGAAACATCTTCACTGGTGCATTCTTGGTAGAGTTGAGTGATTGTGCGTCGATAAGGATCCACGAGACCGCGCGGCTGAGCACTGGCTTATATGACAGCCGTCTGGTGTGTACTATTTACTGCTGTGCTGTATTCTTTCTCGCTTTCCCTCACCACCGGGAATTTTTATTAATGTCGTCTGCTTTCTGACAACACCCCCAATCATAGATCAATTCTTTACACCGGTTTGACGGCCCTTCCCTGCCTGGTCCGCGACACCCCCACGACAGCCGTGGAATACCGCAGTGTGAACTTTGTCTCCGCAGCCTCAGAACTCCCACGTCGAAGAAACACAAACCTGCGAATTACCGACACGACCGCAGTCTCGGTTCCGTGGGATAGGCTGACATACAGAACGTTATGCTTCGGCTGCCGATCCATCACTCTTGCCGACCTCGGAGACTGAGTACATTCCCACCCTTGAAACGGCGGAACGTCACCCCCAGTTCCTGACTCCCGACTTGAAATCGGTTTCTGGCAGACCGTGGTCACAGACGGCCTGCTAGCGGCAGCTCAAGTCCGGTTGCGCGGGCGGAGCGCGAGTGAGGATTTGAATTCAGCACGTTGATGGACCCAAAGGTACGACTTCTTCTCAGTCATTGATTTCCTGTGTCAGATATACAGTCTAATCATAGCTTTTACTGACGCGAAATCACAGCGTGTATCCGTACTTTATCGGGGGTAGTGTCAAATCCGCAGGCATTTAACGCACAGCGGTGTGGACGGTGAGCTGCAGCAACTTTGTACCACTGCTACCCTACCATGCTCAATATACGTATAGCCGCGCCCATCATCCTCTTCGCGTCCTGTACAGCACATGCACGATCGTGGAACAACACCGGTACGGGCAGCATCGTCTTTGAGGAGGCTTGGACCGTACCTGCGCTTAGCGCCCAAAACGCGTGCGTAAATGCGTCTTCACGACTTTCGTCTCTGCTCTCAACTTCTTCTAGTAAAGTTGTCCCACCACTCGGTACGCCGCTTAATTTACGATTCGACATTATCATAGTGATAACTTTGCCCCTTCCTTTAGGCCAGACCAATGCAGAACTACTTTCCAATTTGCTTGACATCCATGACCAGCGACTCTCAGACATGGACGAAACCGGTGTAGACTTTGTGTGTACCCATCCTCTCTCAATCTCGCACTCGGCTAATATAGTGTAGATGGTTCTCTCCTGTGCCTCTCCCTGCATACAGGGTATTGCAGATCCTACCGAAGCCACGCAAATGGCTGTTTCTATTAACAACGAACTTGCGTCCCAGATTTCCAATAACACCCTTCGCTTTGGCGCGTTCGCAGCCCTCGATATGCATGATCCCTCTGTCGCGGCTCAAGAACTCAATCGTACAGTCACAGAACTGGGATTCCTCGGTGCGCTGGTCAACGACTACCAGCAGTCTGGTTCCGGGGACAATCGTGGGCACTTCAGCTTCGTGCACAATGACCGTTAGCTGACTATCTGTATAGTGACATTCATATACTACGACCAGCCAGAGTTCGACGTCTTCTGGCAGACGGTCGTCGACCTCGATGTGCCCGTCTACTTCCACCCGCGCGTGAACCCGGACCCAGTGTCAACGCTGCTCTTTGCGCACGCGCCATTCCTAATTGGTCCCGCGCAGGAGTTCGCGGCGACACTCTCTGACCATCTCCTCGGACTTTGCACCAACGGGGTCTTCGAGTGAGTCCGTTGCAAATCTGTATGTGACTGATGCTGACAAGACATGACAGCCGGTTCCCACAGCTGAAGATCATCGCTGGGCACCTCGGCGAACGCATTCCCTCGGATCTCTTCAGGATCAACGAGCGTACGCCGCCCTCTCTCACCTCCGTCTCCGTAATTAATCCTCCACCTCGCACAGAACTCGCCCGCCAGGTTGTCGCGGGCATGCCGATGCAGAAGAACGTGACCTTCTACTTCGAAAACAACATATTCGAGACGACGTCGGGCAACTTCGCGACGGACCTCGTGCAGTTCCACGCCGCGCAGATCGGGCTCGAACGCATTTTGTACAGCATCGACTACCCATACGTCACGATGCAGGAGGGTGCACAATGGATCGACCATGACCTCCCCGCGAGCGGCGTGCTCACGGCAGCACAGGTGCTAAACTTGAAGCGAGGGCTGGCAATTGAGCTTCTCGGATTGGATCGCTGAGGTATATGGTCACGACGATGGCGATTTTTTGCCCCTTTTGCTAAGATGTTGATACCGGTACGCGACACTGTAAAACACCGCAGAGCGTGATGTATCCCCAGTGGGGTACATAGCAAAAACCTATTTTGCTTTCGTGACCAGTTTGTGCCGCGATGTGGGGTAACGCCCCCCTAACCAGGCGTGACCGTCACGTTGTAACACTGGCATAACGCGACGCCTATGATGCTGATGTTGCACTACAACGGTCATGATCACCAGCACCTTCAGGCTCACTAGTTGGCCGCGCCGTCACCGTTCCTATAGCAGTGCGTAAACTCGACTTCTGGAGAGGAGCCTGGTACTCGATTATTTAGTCCACTTATTGCCGTAGATATCAAATGCATACACGCCCGCCCTTCCATGGCAATGTCGTCCGACAGCATGCGAATACCATGGCAGAGGTCGTGATTTGCGCAGAGCGGTACTGCACCCACATCTACAAGCGTGGCACTCTCGATGCCCATAGCTCGGAGATCGTCAGGGACGCTGAGTTTCTGGAAGGCCGACGGTCAAGACCTCATGACCGTTAACGCACGAGAGCTCGCCCTGCGAGGTAAGAACATTCCCAGTGACGTTTCCTTTTTGGCATCTGATCCTATAGCTGAAGTCGTTTGTTGTAGAAGCGTGGTCATGCATGGTGTAACTGCCAAAGGATACCATTGTTTACGGGCTACGGCCTCGTTAAGCCTGTCGACGGAGGTATTTAGATCTTTCTGTTCTGTCAAGTGTGAGTGCAAATTCAATATACACATTACAGATTGTATTGCAAGATATATGGAATACAAAGCACTCTGTCCAAAGACGTATATATTCAAGGAAGAGCGATGCCATGAGCCGATTGAACCGCCTCCTCTATGCGCATTCTACAACGGCTCTGCCATCTCGCCCTCGGTGCTTCATTAGCAACACACGCACGCCAATGGCATGACACTGGGGTAGGCTCGATCGTTTTTGAGGAGGCATGGACACCTCCAGAGCTTGCTTCACTAAATGCGTACGTTCTTGATGTCGTCATTCCTTTCTACAGTATTAGACTCTGAGCGCGATATAGCAAAGGTGCCCCACCGCTTGGTATGTACAGCATGCCCCCACCTCTGATATATCGAAGCGCTGACTTTGCCTAGGCCAGACCAATGCTCAACTTCTCGCAAACTTGTTGGATGTCCATAATCAGCGACTGGCAGATATGAATTCAACGGGTGTAGACTTCGTACGCATATATTCTCGAATATTGATATCGGACTGACTCTTATTTCGCAGATGGTTCTGTCGTGCTCTTCGCCCTGTATACAAGGTGTTGCCGATCCCACAGACGCAGCCGCTATGGCCATCTCCGTCAACAACGAACTCGCGTCCCAAATTTCGAACGAGACGATGCGTTTTGGTGCCTTCGCCGCGCTCGCTATGCATGACCCTACTGTTGCTGCGCAGGAGTTGAACCGCACCGTCACGGAGCTCGGCTTTCTGGGTGCGCTCGTTAACGACTATCAACAATCTGGCACCGGAGATAATCGTGCGTGAACTTTTACTGTCAATCCAACTGCGACCTGTTGACGTGCAACACCTCAGTGACGTTCATTTACTACGATCAGCCCGAGTTCGACGTCTTTTGGCAAATGGTGACCGATCTTGACGTCCCTGTGTATTTTCACCCACGCCACAACCCCGATCCGGTCTCGACGCTCCTATTTTCACATGCAACATGGCTCAGCGGGGCCGCGCAGGAATTCGCCGCCACGCTATCGGATCACCTCCTTGGACTGTGTACGAATGGTGTTTTCGAGTACGTCAACTAGGTCATGTAGGCGGCCTGCACTGACGCACGGCTACAGTCGATTCCCTACACTGAAGGTCATATCCGGACATCTAGGCGAACGCATACCGTCAGACCTCATCCGCATCAACGAACGTACGTTCGTCTTTTACTCCATCGCCGCTCACGCTCATGATTTGGCAGAGCTCGCACGGCAACTGCCCCTCGGGATGCCAATGCAGAAAAACGTCACGTTCTACTTTCAGAACAACATCTTTGAGACGACGTCGGGCAACTTCGCGACGGACCTCGTGCAGTTCCACGCCGCGCAGATCGGGCTCGAGCGCATCTTGTACAGCATCGACTACCCGTACGTCAGCATGCAGGAGGGCGCACAGTGGATCGACCACGACCTCCCCGCGAGCAGGGTGTTGAGCCGCGAAGAGGTGCTGAGGCTGAAACGCGGGCTGGCGATTGAGCTGCTGGGGCTGGATCGGAGGTAGGGTCTGCAGGTATGCTTCCAGCGACTGTGTTTATGTGTCACTTGGGCGATATGAATTTTATTGCTATCTGAAATTCTAGTGTGTGTCTGCTGGAGATAGGATGTCCACTTTCGTAACATTTTCAGCGGGTGCGATGGACGATCCACGAGAATAATCTATTTCTATCAGCTTGGTCAGCACGGGAATGCTTACTTGTTCCGACAGGTTTTGAGTGAGCGAATTGGTACTATTTCGACAAGTGCAGCTGTGAGTAGGCAACTATATATGGTCGCAGAGAGCGAAATGTGCCGCGGCCAACGTGGAGACGCCCTGGCGGTTTAGCGTGACGTGATGACCCGGACCGTCACAAGTGACGCGACGCTTCTGTCACCACCAGCAACTTCACGGTCTCGTCCGAGCGAGTGAAGAAAAAGTAAGCATACCATAGTCGAAGTACTCAATTTAACCAATAATTCTGGTTCCGCCTCCAGCAATGCATCTGAATTCGGCCCTAATCGACAGGTGGAGACGGTAAATTTGGTCCTCGGTATGTCTTCGATAATTATCGTCGTCGTCGTCGTGACTTACGCAGACCGTATTATCTTGGTCTCACAGAGACAGCTCAACTAGAACGGCGGAATTATGTGACCTATCCACATCGGGTTTGGGAAGTCGAAGGCGAGGTCCAGGCCACTCTACGCGTTGACCACACATTTTATGCTCCGCCACACTTATCCTTTGTTGTCTTATCTCCGCCAGTTCCGATAAATTCGAGGTGCGTTGTATCAGTGGCCAAAATGCACAGAACAGGCTTACCTAATCCCAGGCCTCCGCTGCAGATATAAAAGGTGGCCGAAACAGGCGTCAACCTTTCCCCGGACCTTCCACCACCAGCACACCTTGCTCGACCCTAGTCCACGCCTCCCAAAATGCATGCTGCCTTGAGAATAGACGAAATTCTAGCGGACATTGCGTACCACCAGAACGATCCCAAGGGCCTCACCGCCATGGCCCTAGCATGCAAGGCATTCTACAACCCCGCAATGGGCGAGCTGTGGCGCACGGTGGATGATATTCACCGACTCATACTCCTACTTCCTACTGGTATCATACACTTTGGCCAGGATGTGGATTCCGAGGGCGTTAAGAGTGGAGATTGGGTGCGTGTCAAACCCGATGGCCACAGTCAGACGTGAACTGATCAACATTACCTATAGAGTGTTCTACGCACTGCAACCGCAGAGGAGTGGAATCATTTCGATCAACATGCGAGGCGTGTTCGTGAACTTTGCTGGGACACCTCAAACGTTGAAATGGTCGACCCGGATGTTAACTTGAGTCTTCTCGACATTATGAAGGTTTATTACGGCCAGAGGTCCGCATTCCCCCGGCTCCAGGCTCTGACTGTCAACGCGTACTGTGTGGCCAAAATCGCGAATTGGACGGTCCTCGCGTCACCTGGTCTTCGCAAGCTCGCTGCACCATTTGTACACCTCCCTATGAACGGTGCCGTCATCTTGCCACAGATTTGCTTGACCGCTCAGTCAATATGTACTCTCCGTCTCAAACCATCTATCACCGTCAATCAAGAAGCAATCAGGATAATCGCACAAATGCCGCGTCTGCGTCAGCTTCACCTCACTGCAATCGACACCATATTCAGTAGCGTTGGGCGGCTTCAAGGCCTCAGATATCCTA
Organism: Phlebiopsis gigantea 11061_1 CR5-6; assembly: GCA_000832265.1. Taxonomy (NCBI): domain Eukaryota; kingdom Fungi; phylum Basidiomycota; class Agaricomycetes; order Polyporales; family Phanerochaetaceae; genus Phlebiopsis; species Phlebiopsis gigantea. The sequence continues at coordinate 32,062 of KN840541.1, forward strand.
CGTTCCCGGCGTTGCAAGAGCTCCAGCTCTCTGTGATGTATTCTTACGGAGGTGGTGACGTCGACCTTTGTCGCGACACGACGTCATTCCTTCGGCTCATTTCATCTCGTTCTGTCAACACACTTCAAATCTGTCACGCGGACGTTGCTCCAACACAGGACTCTCTCTGTGCGATGCTTAAGGCTATGGCCCAGTTTTCGGACACCTTGACAACATGCAGCGTTGAAATCGCGAAGTCCGAGCTCAGGATGGTCACGCCGCAAGGTCCCCGTCACGGCAGCTCGAATTCTGCGATACCCCTCTCGGCCTTCTTCCCGTCACTCCTGTTGCTAGGCAAGGCGCTCACATGTCTCAATCTCTCCTACGTCCCGCTTGACATCAACCGACACAGTCTCTATGAGCTCCTGCACGCATACTCCGCCGTGACTACGCTTCGCCTCGGCGAGACGCACCCGAACACGAGCACAAGCCTCTCCCCCGACGACATTCCCGTCTTCGCTGCGCGCTGCCGGCGTCTGGAACGCCTCGGGATCCCTGCTATCTATCCACCAGAGGGCACGAATTCCAACACAGTGGACAGCGTCGGGCCATCTACATCCGCGCCATCGACCCACCTGCTGCAGAAGTTGATCGTTGGTCTGCAAAATCCAGGACGGCTGTGTGAAGTGCACGCGGCCCTCGTCGTCGCGCAGCTGTGCTTTCCACAGGCGGAGATCCGTCTCTCGTTGCTACTGCCAGTGCCGCAGGCGTAAACAATGCGGTGTAGTGCAGAGATGCCGTGTTTAATTCTGAGACTGACAATGGCGTATATCACATGTAGCTACTGCCGTTCGCTTGTATTTTACGCTCCTCAGGCTAATATATACGGTAGCTGCTGAGCTTGAGCCGGACATGAGTTCCAGCCACACGGGCACTGACCCGAACGTTAGGGTCATCAGACATGCACAACCATTCTCCGCACAGCGATCAACCTTGGGGGAATAATACAACGTACACAGGTTCGAGTAAGTATATCCGAGTCGACGTGTAAGAGATACTTCGCATGTGCGCTAGCTCTGCAAAACGATCGAAGCCATGGCGCTGTTCTCCCGACTCGGAACTGCGTGCTCGAGATCGTCGACTAGACGACAGCTCAACCACGTCCATTCTGTTCTTTGCTGCCGCTGCTGCTGGCGACGAATAGCACGGGCCTCCGCGTCGTCTGTCGACCGCCATCGTCGCGCAGTGCCCGAGACCTGTGTCTGACCATGCGTGCAAGGTCTGAAGTACTGACCACAGTACTGAACGCCGAGCTCATGCTCGGTACGCATGGCGTGCAGGCTGTCAACGGCTGAGGGCCTGACGTGGACCAGAGAATAATATTGGGAGCTCCCCTGTCAGCCTTACATTTCGCACTCCTACGAAGCCTTGAAGGATGAAATCTGAGAGCGGGGATCCGGAGCCACGTGTAGTAGGCGCCCGTAAGAATCAACGGGTTACGATGCGGTGCTCTTTGTCACGCCCACCGACGACGGGGAGCAACTAGGTGACGGCAGGCGTATACATTGACAAAGTAGGAGCACAGTCTCGGAGTCGTAGATGGTACGCCTTGGCTGTCTCCAAGTTCGCGCTTCACTACTGAGTCGTATCTCCTTATCCCGTTATAGTAAGGGGGCACCACAGACAGAATGACACGCAGCGGGCCACTTTCCGTCTGTCGTGCAGCGGAAAATCGAACCTGACATAAGTACACGTGTTTGGTGCACTTATCCCAGCGATACGCCCCTATTTTTTTTTGGAGGCCCCCGCCAATGACCTCGGCGGTCAAGGCCGCAGCCCGGCACGTCATGTTGCAGCCAGAGGTGCGCTGTCAGGCTATGTTTCGATTCTCTACTATAGCCTCAGAGCGCATTGAAATTACCCCATTAGAATATTCCGTGGCTCCATCACCGGTGCGAGACAGAATGCATATACTCACAGCTTACTCAAATTCGGTGATCAGATTCAAGTTGAACACCCGCTGTGCAGCATATAAATCAAATGAGTCTCCTGGGACATGAATATTTGAATGGTTGGCCACATCAACAGGTCACTCACCGGCACAGAAATCTAGTCGCTTGCGCGAGTCTAGACTACGCCGTCTCACGCCACTTCCAGACTTTTGGTCACTCCTGCCTATTTGGTCAACTCGATATATGCAACACGTTCCGCGCGTCGCGGTAAGTTGGCCAACATTACATAATCTCAGGCTCCCGCTGCAACTACATAAGGCGGTCGTATAAAGGCGTCAGTCGTCCCCACCTCCGACTGCTCTTCCTCGTCTACGCACATCGTTCACTTCCACCACACTCTACACACCATGCATGACTGCTTGAAGATAGACGAACTCTTGGCGGCCATATTGCAAGATGATGTGCTCCTTTCTGTGGATGTCCTCGCGATGTCCCTTGCCTGCAAGACATTCCACGAACCCGCAATGGACCGACTCTGGCACACCGTGGACAGCGAACTGAACTTGCTGCGTCTCCTTCCTGATGGTATTGTTCGGTATAGGAAGACCCGAGGTCGCGATTGGCAAATGGGCTGGGTGCGTGCAGACCTTCGTGGCCCCGTCCATGAGCAATGAACTGAATGGGGTCATGTACAGACTGTCACCAACATTCCCGCAGCAGAGGACTGGGATCGGTTCAAGAAGTACGCGAACAGAATCCGGAAGCTCACCTGGGATACCGCTGCCAGTGAACGCATCGATCCGACGCTCCGGCTTTCTCTTCTGGACGTTATGAAGCTCCAGTATGGCAACACCGCGGCGTTTCCGAACCTCCAGATTTTGGCCGTTGCGATGAATTCGGTGACCAGCACTGAGCAGTGGACAGTCCTCACCCAGCCCGGCCTTCGCACGATCGCCACACCAAGTCGTAATTTTGCCGCAGTAAAGCGCAATGATCGAGACGGATACAGCATAGTTCGCCACCTCCACTATTTCAATAGGTCGATCGTATCGATCTACTTCGACTGCTCGGTCAAACTTGGCCGACATGCGATGAAGACTATGGCCCAGCTGCCTTGTCTGCGGAAGCTTGCCATAGTGGTCGACACCTCGTTTGAACGTATAGACAAGCTTCCCGGCCTCACTGGTATAGCCTTCCCTGCGCTGAGGTTCCTCCAGGTCGCCTTCATGAAGTCTCTCGTGGAGCCTCTCGACTGCAGCGGAGCAACCTCGTTTCTGCAGCTGCTCTCATCTGTGCCACTGAAGACGCTGGATGTTAGACTTCTAGATATTGTCCCGACCAAAGACTCCCTCTGCGCCATGCTCCAAGCCATGGCGCAGTTTTCGGCCACTCTGAAACGCTGCGAGGTCGATGTCAGTACTTTCTGGATGCCACTTCACGACGGCGACAAGCGGAAGCCAGCCATCTCGTTCTCGGCTATCCTCGCGCCTCTTTTGTCACTTGCAGGGTCTCTCACAAGCCTAAACCTCGGAGGCGTCGCGCTCGACATCGGCAGGCGCCACCTGCATGTCTTCCTTAACGCGTGCCGCGGCGTGCGCATGCTGCACCTTGGCGACTCGCACTTGAAGACGCGATCTAACCTCCGCCTTTCTGACTTCGCTGTCATTGCCGCATGCTGCCCACGTCTGTTCAGTCTGGCACTGCCCATGCCCCACGCCACCCCGGAGGATGACGGCGCAGACTACACGGAGTCTGCCGCGCCGTCCACGCATGGACTGCAACGTCTGCAACTGAGCACGCGCAGCATCGGTGCGACGGAGGACACCAGCATAGTTTACGCAGCTGCGAGACGGGTTTTCCCGAATGCGTTGGAACTTCAGCACTACTACTAGTGCGACGCGGCCGCAGACTTATGTGTCGCCATGCACTGGCATCGTACTTCACATTGTACCTCAGAGATCATAGAGAAAGGAAACCCGACCCGATGTATCGCGCGCATTATATACCGTGTATCGTGAGACCAAAGAATTTACCATGTGCAATGATCTTTCATCCTCGTGTTCTGACCTTGAAGTCGGCGAACATGCCGGCGGTGTTGCATCAAAAGTATCTCGACTCCGCGGCCACACTAGCGGCAGGGCGCCACAACTTGACACCTGCCACCATCATCACCCTTCCACCACGACCGCGACCTCTTCTCCGTTATGCACCCTTGCTTAACGATAGACGAGGTGCTCACGGAAATTGCTCGATGCCTCACTGAGCGCATGGACGCCGTCGCCATGGCCCTTGTATGCAAGACGTTTTACAGCCCTGCGATGGCCGAAGCTTGGCATACCGTCGACGACGTCCTCCGGCTGCTACCTCTCTTTCCGATCGGTGTCATCGGATATTGGATACGCGAGAACCATGACATATACTATCTCGAGGACTGGGTGCGTGCAGAGGACACCTTTGCATCATATCTCGTGGGCTGGGTACGTGTCGGCACATGCTGCTCACATATGAACTCACCCCGCCCGCAGTGCGTCCGGCGTAGTCCCACACCGGAAGAATGGGCTCGTTTCAATCAACACGCGAGAAGAGTGCGCTCGCTGCATTGGGAAGGATCATCTCTTGAAAGAGTCGACGACGCCATTAGACTGTCTCTCCTGGACATCATAGAGAGCCACTACCACGCAGCCGCATTTCCGGGGCTTTGTACGTTGATTGTCGATATGCTCTGTGTGGCCAGGCCCGAGCACTGGGCAGTCCTCACGCCGCCTGGCCTTCGCAAGTTGGCTACAATGCACCATTGGCGTTCATGGAAGAAATCATCTCTACCCAGATCCGCCATCCTGCGACACATCTTGTTCACCTCCCAATCAATCCAAACGCTCCACATCAACACTTCCGTCAAGCTCGACACGGAAGCAATGCGTATCATGGCGCAAATGCCTTGTCTGCGGCAGCTTTCTCTCGATACCGACACTGGATTCGAAAAATTTGATGACCCTCACAACCTTGACCGCCTGGAATTCCCGGTGTTGGAAGATCTCAAACTCATCTTCGGGCTCTTGAAAAACCATGACATCGTCGACCCCTGCAGCAACACCGTGAGGTTTCTCGAGCTTGTCTCGTCTTGTTCCATCAAGCAGCTCTACATTCACCACGTGAATACCGCCCCGACACCGGGAACCCTCTACGCATTGCTGAAGGCTATGGCGCAGTTCTCCAATAGCCTGGAAAACTGCAGCCTCGCAATTGGGTATTCACGTGTGCTTAGGATATTCTCTTGTTGGAACGGCATCTCCAACCCGTCTATACCCTTCTCGGACCTCCTCCCGTCTCTCCTCGCGCTCAAGAGGTCCCTCACCCACCTCGACCTCTCCTTCGTCCCGCTGGACATCCGCTCATCCGACCTCCGTAGCCTTTTGTATGCATACCCCAGTGTGCGCACTCTCCGCCTCGGCGAGATGAACCCCAACACACGCTCGAGTCTGTCAGCCGACGATATTGTTGCCATCAGCGAGTCCTGCTTGCGCCTGGAGGAACTCGGGCTCCCCATACTTCGCGCCTGTGCCAAAGGCAGAGCGAACGTAGAGCATTTCGCGCCGTCCAAGCACACACTGCGGCGGCTGACATTTGGTAGGCTGGACGACACAGAGCAGTCCGAGGTGAATGCGAATCATGCGATGGCGAGGTGGTGTTTCCCTCATGCGGAAACTATGGACCGCTCTGCCTCAATTCGACGTTGACTCTCTCGTTTCGACTGGATACATGAGACATGATCAGCTCATCCAGGACTTGCTGAAGAGTCTCTGGTCGATCGTTGGATGTCCGGGTACACGTGGGGGCTAGTGGTCGTAGGCTCATGGGACACGAGCCCTTTGCACGTAGAAAAAGCTACCTGCGGAGAGGTGCAACAGAAATACGAGTGTGTTCCGAACGTAACGGTTATGATGAACATGCAATGGCATCTACGGGCTAACTCGAACGACTGCCACAGAGCAGAGTCCGGCAGAAAAAGATGTGGCCCTTGCTCGAGCAGCATTTGCATGTGTCAAGGTATTGCAATTATCTGCACGCTGTTTGTCGTCGACTCAAGTATCAGTCACCTATATTCAAACTTAAACTCACACTCGTCGCCACAGACATACTGCCCACTCTTGTCCCGTCCCAACCGCAAAATGCAGAGTGTAAAGTGGATGCTGAAGGTTCACAAGTGCAACCAGCGCGGCGAAGAAACCCGACCGGGGGACTCCTCCCGTGCGCGCTAAGAGCGAGCTCTCGACGTGTACGGCTCGTACCGCTTTTTTTGTTTGGCTCTGTCTGCTGCTCGGAACGCGCGCCTTGCTGGTGTGCTTGGTCGCCATCGTCGTGCCTAGCGCGCCCATACTGGCTGTCTCGGCGACGCTTGCGGTTATGGGCACTTTCTTCGGGCTGCAATCCATCGCTTACGGACTGCAGGTACAAGCAGTAAAATTCCTCAGTGTGTGGCTCTCACATATGCGCCGGCGTTAATCCATTCCAATTCCAAACGTCTCTCTCGGATTTTACTCCATAAAGATACTCCCATCGTATAGTCTTCCCAGTACGTCCAATTCTTGTGCAAACGAGGTCGCTTACTTGCGTAAACAAAGATCCACGCCCGATGAGGTGCTCTGCATGGTCCATTGTCGCCAGTCATGTCTGGACCACCTCGGCCTCGTGTGGTTGTGCATCTCGCGGCGCGTGAACTTGAAATGGTCGGGCCCAACCCTTCATTAATTTCATTGTCCGCGTTGTGCCAACACGCGGTCGACCATGCTTACGTAATCAAGGCCTGCGGCGAATAAATTGTGGGATCAAGGCTCTGGCCACAACCGCAACCTTCTTCATCCTCCCCCGTCGCATCCGTCCCAGAAATCCAACATGCATCCCTGCCTCACCGTAGACGAAATACTGACCATCATCATGCAGAACCTGGCATCACCGTACTCGCACGAGGACGACCAACGGGTGTTCACCAACGTCGCGCTCGTGTGCAAGACCTTCTGTGGGCCCGCGATGAGCGAAAGCTGGCGTATCGTCGAGGACCTCAGCCGGCTCGTCCACACGTTCCCCCCTGGCGTAGTCGCCTTTGAGCAGCCACTACCGTACGAAGACCCTGCGAGTTATAAATGGGTACGTCCGTCAGTCCCCCATACCGCGCCACTGACGATGTCTGCAGAGTCTCAGGCGCCCGCCGACGAGCCGCGAATGGGCACGATTCGACCTGTACGCGCGCAAGATCCGCAAGCTGCACTGGAGGACACCGCTCGCTGGCGAGGTGCCGCAGGTCGAGGGCTTGCATCTTCTGGAGGCCATGAGAATGCACTACGGCAACGCCCCCGTGTTTCAGTGTCTGCGCTCGCTGGAGCTCGACATACGCTCCGACGCGACGGCCCGGTACTGGTCGCTCTTCATGCAGCCCGCCATGTGCTCGCTGGTGGGGGTTTGTACTAGCTGGGACGCACGGAACGAGCCCACTTGCGCCAGTCAATATCTCCAGATGGTCTACCACACAGGCCTTCGGTCGATCAAGGAGGTCCATCTTGATGCCTCTGTTGTCGTGGGTGACTGTGCGGGCCTTTGGGCGCTCTCTGAACTACGCCACCTACGCAAGCTGCACGCGACAATCGCAATTCAGAACATAACCCCTCAGCGAGAGGAGGTACTGTTCGCTCGTCAGCATATTGCCTTCTCCAGCTTAGAGGACCTCGCGCTCTGTGTAGTGGCCTCCCGGAGTCACACTGAAGATAACAACGTCGCCATACCCGAGAAGATTCTGCGTCTCGTCTCCTCCCGCTTCCTCAAAAACTTCTCCCTGACCTGGTGCGGCCGCGTACCCACCGTACTGCGTCTCTACGAGCTGCTCTGCGCCATCACTCGTTTCCGGCACACACTACTCACATGTTCACTGCGCATCCGGCCGCAGATACTGATGACCTCAGATGTCGCGATCGCGCTCGACGAGCTCCTCCCGCCGCTGCGCATGTTCGGTCGCGTGCTCACTGTGTTCGACTGCGCCACGCTGCCAATGCACCTCGACTCACCCGCGCTCAACGCCCTTCTCGCAGTGCTCCCGAATGTGCGCGAACTGTCCCTCGGCGTGGAGCATCCGTACACGGTCTCGCACGTCCCGCTCGTCGCGCTCGCCGTCGTCCGCGCGCGTGCGCCACACCTCGAGCAACTCGGCCTCCGGATCGCGCTGCCACCTGGGCCCCTGCCGCGCTTCCTGGCGGGCGCGCCGCAGGAGGTGCTGCGAGAGTTAGATCTCGGAACGCCCGAGGGGCTTGGGGAGGACTTGGTCGCGTACAATTTCGTGAAGATGTGCTTTCCGCGGGTAGATGCCGCGTTTCTTTAGGAGGAGGTGTCGTGTAGCGTATATTACCATTGAATGTATGTATGTTGAATCTTCACATGAATCTTATTTGGGCTGGGCTTTGTAATTTTGCGAGAGGCTGTTGGTCACCGGCCACTGTCACGGCTAAACGCGTGACGTCACGGTGATTGTCACTCTCATAGCCGTACGCTGCTCCTCGTTTCCTTACCACGTCGGACACCAACCTCACACCGGGACACTTACCGCTACTTATCTCTCATGTTTGTAGGTTATTTTACGCGGCTGGTATAGGTATAGACCGGCTGTGGTGGAATTTCACAACTTCCGTGAACAGGGAGGGACTAGGTCACCACAAATCCTGGGTGTGTATCCTCATCTGCGATCCATGCAGCGCCCACTCATTTAATACATAGATAATTCAATGGTTTTCTGAGCATTAGATGTCGTTCGTTTGGTGTGCGTAAAGGTTCGGTACACCTTCTTCGAGGTCGTGCAAGTTTCGCCGCCACTGCAGCGGTGTCGATACGACACTACGAAGGCTCACTGTGGCAAAGTGCGCGTTCTCTTATCGAGCTAGACACTCCGTTCACTCTTCACCGATCCAATGTAGTCTTTCAACCTCGGCTTGGTGCCCTCGGACGACTGTGCTGAATTCCTATATTCGAAACACCTCCTGCGAAGTCCACAGCGACAGTGCGGGGTGAGCTCGAAAAGTCCATCGGCTCCAGGTATGCTGGCCCTCGTGCTGTCTCATGACACGACTCTTAATGCGGCCTCCATCTGCCACAGCCCCCGCTCCGTCAGCTCACTTCACTCGCAGAAAATCGGCGAAATGCTCGCCGCAGCACGTGGACTGCCCAGCTAGTGTATCCCCGTTCCGGAAGGCTTAAAATGGGACGATACGGCGGAGGAGATATGCAGACCATCGTGCAGCACGCTCTACAGGCACGAGCCTAGGTCGGCGTCGTCTGTGAACTCGATGCTCGCGCGCGCCAACCATAGGCGCACCGTGGGTCAACGAAGGTGGCTAAACGGAGAGTGCTCCGCAAACGACTGCACAGCTGCTGACCACAGTGGGAGAGATAAATTGGGATGCCATATGGTCATCTCTGTGACAAGCAATAGTGGTTTCTGGACGCCAGGGTCGAGCGAACACAGGTGAGGCGGAGTTCAAATGCAGGAGGGATATGTAAATACAAAGGAGGCTACTTGATACGTCGGATATGGTGTAGTGGCTAACATTATCGTCTCTCACACGATAGCCCGGGGTTCGATTCCCCGTATCCGAATGTTTTTGCATTGCTCGTTCATGATCAATATCCGGCCATTTCTAAACTCTTGCTGTTCAATGGTTGACTTTTAAGGCTCCAAAACATCTCAAGGGCCTAACATGCTCTTTAATACATATTCATGTTGAGTTTCAGCGAGCAGCCGCCGACGTTAAATATACAGTAGTAAGAGTACACATTATTGCGCTCGCTCTATTGTTACACAATAATACCACCATTGAGATGACTGAACAGCAAATCGCGGAACGGCATCGACGCTTCGTATGTAGCATCCCTGGAAAAACCTACAGGCGCACTGTTACGAACACCAGAGTCCATGTCCAGAAGCACAACAAATATGCCGTCCAACCCCTGCTGAAGGTTGATGTTGTTCATTTCTCGGCGTACGCTTTACATTTCTTCAGCCATCGACACAGGAAAGCTGCTACACAGCTGTGCGCCAGCCTGCTCGGCAATATATGCGAGCTCAGGCTTCGCGCTCGCGAACGGGGTGGCCATTTTCGACTTGATGGTGAGTCGGAGTCTAGGCGGTAGAAACGGTGCTATTCTTGGGTAGCAGATATGCAAAGCAAAGCTGTGGGTTAAACGGAAAGTCACTGGAGACGAGTCAGGGGATTGAAACGAGAGAGCAGTTGCAAACCTGGAGGATACGAAAGGCGCATCAATTTATAGGCGCCAGAGAGTCGGCCTACCGACGTGCGCTTATGGCGTCCTTGCCTTCCGCCTCCATCTCCACCTCGACAGCGACGCTCTCATTCCCTCTTTCTCTCGCCTGTTTTCTACTATCTGCTTCTGCTGCTTCACGACCCGACACTTCCGTTACCATTCGACGCCGTTGTACGGTGTCTTGTCTCGCTGGCACGACGCTGACATGTACGCACAAGCATCCTCGCGCCCGCAATCGGTCGCAGACCCTGAATACAGGCCAAGTCGAGACTACTTGGGAGATACAAGGCAGGTGTCCCAGTACGCACAACCGCGCCGTTCGCAATCACGTCTCCGTGGCGCTCCAGAAGATTCATTACCTCCGCCACCACAGCAGTACGACTACCCCAGTGGTCCTGAGCCGCCCTCACCCGATGGCGACGACTTCTATGCCGGATCGCAGGCAAACGTCCACGACCCTTCTGTGCTCGCATCACAACAGTCGGTGCGGGCGCCGTCTCCAACGTCTGCACCAGCCCCCATCCTCGATCACTCCCACCTACGACCTGGCAAGCAGGCGGCGCTGCTTTCCCACGAACGCACGCTTGAGCTCTACCGCACGAATGCGAAAAAAACTCAAGACCCCGACCTGCAATTCGAGTTCGCCGTCTTCATGATCGACGCGTCCAAGACGTTGCCCATACCCGTCATGACTGCGGGTAACGTCATGGAGGTCGAGAAAGCGATCGAAAAGCGCGAAGAGCTCATACGCGAAGCAACATCCCTCCTCAAACGCAACGCCGACCGTGGCCACATGCCCTCGCAGTACTTCCTCGCCGACTGTTACGCCAACGGCATCGGCACGCACAAGAACCGACAAGACTTTGACCGCGCCTACCCACTTTTCGTGCTCGCCGCTAAACACGGTCATCCCGACGCCTCCTACCGCGCGGGAACATGCTGCGAAAACGGCTGGGGCTGCCGCAGAGAGAGCAGCAAGGCGCTGCAGTTTTACCGCAAAGCCGCCGCCGCGCTCCATCCCGGCGCAATGTACCGGCTCGGAATCGCGGAGCTCAACGGCGAGCTGGGACAGTCAAAGAGCCCGAAGGAGGGCGTCAAGTGGCTCAAGCGGTCCGCGGAACATGCGACCGCAGAGTTCCCCCACGCACTACACGAGCTTGCGCTCCTCCACGAACGCGGTATCGACAATGTGCTCTTCGTCGACTTTGAATACGCAGCCGAGTTGCTGGCACAGGCGGCAGAGTTGGGGTACGCACCGAGTGCGTACAGGCTGGGAGAGTGTTACGAGTACGGGAAGATGGGCTGCCCTCAGGATCCCGCGTTGTCGATCCACTACTACGTGCGTCACTGGCTGTAACATCCGTATGGTTTCTGACCAGAAGCACGTGCAGAACATTGCAGCACAGCAGAACCACCGCGACGCCTGCTTCGCGCTGACAGCGTGGTACCTGGTCGGTTCACCGGGTGTTTTGCCACAGTCCGACACCGAGGCGTTCCTGTGGGCGCGGAAGGCCGCCGAGGGCGGGCTCGTGAAGGCGATGTACGCCGTGGGCTACTTTCTCGAGGTCGGCATCGGTACCGAGACCAACCTCTCAGAGTGCGTAAACTCCGTCTCCCTCGCAGTGCGCGACGTTGACCCGAGGCACCCGCGTGCGTCGTACAGGGCGATCAAGTGGTACAAACGCGCGTCAGACATGGGCGACAAGCGGGCGACGCAGCGGCTGCGGAGCTCGGCGCCCGTCGAGCGTGCTCCCGGCGGGCCTGGCGCGGTCTTGCACCGAGACGGCAGCGACGCGGGATCGGGCAAGGGCCCGAAGGACAAAGACAAGGACTGCGTCATCATGTGAGGATGATAGATCAAGACATGGCATACTCGGACACTTCGGTGCACATCCAGCTAGTGTATTGTACAGCGTCGTAATTCATTTCTGCTGCTGCGTACATGCATGCGAACTGAGGTTTGTTGCCGTGTGTAGCGAGCACTACAGAAATCGCCCCGGTACTGCTTGCTTTAAAAATAACCAAAACTCTGTCCGACGAGAGCTGAGCCTTGACGTATGCTAAGTGGAGACGGCGAGTGGCGTGCATAGCCACAGTATTCCGAGAGTGCTGCAAGGTGTGTATGGTAACATGGTTCGCTGAGAGCCAGACGGCGAGTAGCTATTGAGGGGGATATTGAGACTGCACCGATTGAGGAGCGAAACAGCTGAGTGGGAAACTTGACCAAATGAGCCACGCTGATCTCCTCCCCCTGTCATGTACTATTACGAACACGATTTACACCCGGCCATCTTTGAAGTAGAGACGCAAATTACAACATTTTAAACAAGCTACCATTGACCATTATTCTCAGCAATCCCGAATCACAACCCTCTTATACGGGTTGAAAGGCTCCGGTGTAATCTGCGCCCATGGGAACAGGTGTCTCGCGAACTTGTGCGTAACTGACGAGTGGTACAACATGCACCTAGTGCGCAGCTCGCGGAGTTTCGGGTGGGAAAATGTGGGACACAGGAGATCCTTGTTGGCATAGGTGAGCGGGACACCGAGGTATTCGAGGTCGGGGCAGCACGCTGCGACCTCCTCGAGCGCGGTGACAGGCACGCTGGTCGTTTCTTCCATTTTGTCCCCGAGGCAGAGCCCTATGAGGTTCGGGCACGCGCGGGCGATCGCGACGAGGTCGTCCTCCTTGAGCGCGAGCACGACGTCGCAGAGGTCGAGAACGTGCAAGGCGCCGCCGAGTGAGTGTAGCGGCGACAAGATACCGTGTGCAGGAATGGGCACGTTATCGGTTGGCTCGCGCATCCGGAGCGAGCACTTTGTCAGGCGACCTTTGAAGGCCGCGAGTGCGGTGACGAATTGTTCAACTGCATCGGGCGTAGCCTTGAACTGGGCGCAGCGAATGTAGAGGTTATCGAGATTTGGTGCCGAGACAAGTAGCCAGCTGATAATGCCGGTGCAGAAGGAGAGCGGTTCCCAGAAATGGAGCTCCACGGTCTTTAGCGCTGGGAAGACGACGCCAGACAGTGTCTGCAACTGGTCGAGCACAGCAGCGGAAGGATTTACATCAATCGAGCAATACAGAGATTGCAATCGGTGCAGGGGAGATAGGAGAAGGAGTTCGTTGATGAACATGTGCTGGATGTTCATACTCTCGATGTTCGGCGCAAGAGATGTGAGTTTGACGATGCCACGTTTGACTTCTGTACGAAGCTTCACGTTGAAAGTTTCCAAACCCGGCTGGAGAAACAGCGTCAAGAGCTCCCGGTTCTTCATATAGTGCCAATGGCCGTGGAATGAGCGAAGGTTTGAAAACGCGGGCGCATCCCCGAACTGGGATTTCATATGACCTGTGAACTCTTCGAGAGTCGTCGTGGAGACTGCGTGATCTTCATGCAGGTCGAGGTGTCGGACGCATCGTGCATAGTGAGCGAAGCGGTCCCACTCAGAGGGGAGTGGCGTGCGAATTAGGGCCTACAAGACGGCTTAATAACTGCGCGCCACACGGCCAAGACGCGCACGCACCCAGGGCGTCACGTCAAGGGATACAACGCCGTCCGGAAAGGTATGCATCAATCTGTCCAGTCCCACGAGCGAGGCCCAACTAGCGGCCACTGCGGGTTGGTAAAAGGTCTTGCAAGTCAAGGCGACGGCGGTGAGCATCTGGATCTCCCGGTCAGAGAGCACCTTTGGCCACCGTCGGGCCATGTGAGACATAATCCGGGTAAGGATCTCATCTATGGTGAGACAGCGATGCATGTCAAGTACGATGGCGGTGGCACGCAATCAAGATGGTTGAACGAGGCGCTTGTCCGCGGCGTAAGTACTCACAGTGAGCGTCTATCTTTGCGACACCGAACTCCGCAAGTGGGTCCGACTCCAGCGAAACTATTCGAGCGACTATCCTCACCATGCCTGTCCAGCTGAACTACGCTTTCGTCGGCCACAACGATGGCGAGGTATACTGCATTGACTCACTTCCAGTCCAGAGCACTGCCGCTCTTGTAAAACAGCGCATTTTCGTGGACCACAAATTAACGTTGGAGCGGTTTGGTTTCAGTAAAAGTGATCTCATGTTGTATGCGGTATGTTGTCCCTGAATGTATCACAAACTCACCCTGACGAGGGAAAATAGCCTTTGAATCTCTCCTGCAATCCCTTCGACGATAGAGCCGAGCGCATCGAAGCGAGTGTGAATGGCATCGCCCACGTTGACACCGCTTCAAGCGTGCAAAAAATACTCGGGGATCTGCCCAATCTTTCTTGTGTGCATTTCGTTGTGAAATTGTACAAGTACGGTAGGTGCCTTGAAATATGCGAAGGCTTGTCGGCCACTCATACTTTACGTGGCCCGGTATCAACAATAATCCCCGCAAAGCGCGAAGCTTCCGACCGCGGCGACCGAAACATGGTGTTGGATGCAGGCGAAGACACTTCTATTTCTGGGGCTGGGATCCCAAATGCAAATCCCCTCGGTAAGCTCATCATATTCGTCACATGTTGGAAGCACTGATGCCTTTGACTTCTAGATGTGAAGAATGACTCCCTGGAAATCACCGTGCGGCCTTTCCACCCCCCTTTACGTTCTGGTGCTCCCCCACCTGGTTTCGAATGGGAACGCATCTCAGCCTCGGACGTTTCCAACTTGAGCGCGTTCGAGACCAGTATCCAGAGTCGTGATCAATTCTTTGGCGTCGGACGGTGTATCATCTGCCGAACGGACTCCCCTTTAAATGACTGCCATATCATACCCCAGTGCGAACAATTGACTGTGAGTAAAAAGGGCGAGGTGCAAGCTTTGTTACCTAGCTAATAAGACGGAGATTTTAGTTGCAATTTCTTAAAGATCGTGGATGGGTTCCTGCATCAGCTAAAGCCACGGCCATGCACGAGCCGCGCAATGGCATACTCATGTGTTCCAATCACCATGGTCAATTTAACAGTGATCAATTCTTCATCCGCTATATCCCTGAAGTGAGTCTTGTATCCCTATGGCGACAATCGCTCTGATCTTAGTCTGTACAGGTTGAGAAATTCATTTTTAACAACTATTCTGACAAAGGACAGGGCGATCTCAAGCAATACCACGGGAAGGCTGTCGCACTGGACATTAAACATCGTTATTCACCCTACGCTGCTCTCTTTCTAATTCACGAGATGCGCGTGCGCGGGTTTAACCCATTCCAAGCGCCGATAATCGAACTCGGCATAGACCCCTCTTGGCAAGACTGGATATCTGACTTCGACGTATTCGATTCATCCAAAGGCGTCTTCAAGCGTGACCGCAAGCAGCGGGGGCCTGATCCTCCAGGGGCCAATCCATCGTCCACGTCAATGCCACCCGCGTCGTCGACTGCTGCTGCGTCATCTTCCCGGACACGGACGATCCTCATTGGTCCGCCAGATGAGGACGTAATTGACGACATACTCACCTCGATGCATGCAATGCCTACCTGGAGGGCTGGAGTATTGGAAGGGATGATCTGGGACGGAACGGCAGATGAGAACGTGCGACAGTACGTCACAGGGATGCAGCTCGAAGACGCTCAAACATGAGATTCAATCACGGGCAGTAAAAGACGCCTCCGTTCCAATTCTAGTAAGAAGCCTTTACAATGATATGCCAGTAGACCAGGCTCGATATCATTGGTGCAATAAGATGGGGCATTTTCGAGGCTATGCCAGAGGCGGCTGGTGGATCACAAGATGAAGAATTACCTTGGGTTAGTTTTACCCGCTCCTCTCCCAATGCGCTAGATGAAAGGACCCGCCATTGACAGCGAAGGCGGTGGAACTCGCGGCCGTTATGTTCTGTGGAATATATGGAAAGCTGGTGATGTGGGGTCAGGCCAACTGTATACCGTTTGCTTTATCATTCATTACACGGGTAATATTCCGGCTGACAAGATGACGGAGCAACAGATCGTGGAATTACATCGACGAGTCGTATGTAGTGTCGAATTTCTAGGCTGCGCATCAAGCTCGCCCGACACCGCGCGCCGCCAGTCCACCTATACGAACACTGGCGCATTTGCCCATCGACGACGTCCTTTCCCGCTGCGACTGCTCCGTCACATCCGCTTGCCGCCGTAACGCGCTCACGAAATACAACACGTAGCCTCCATACAGAAGCCCCAAATACATCATATTTTGTTATAGGCGACACCTTCCGTACTATACGCAGGTACCGCGAGGGACTGATCGTAATTCGTGAGCCTGTCGTCGAGCACTGGCAAGTTCTGTCTGGAGTCGTTTGACTAGAACGGCTATGGCACAATATTAGACCGGATGCCTCAATACATACAAGTGTAAAGTACGTATATCACACGCATGAACATGTCGCATTTCACTGCCTCGGCCGCGATGATGACCAAGCGTCGGTCAGTTAGGATACTTGCATGGATTACACATTTTGTTATTGAGCTATGCTCAGCCTATGCACTTCAACGTCGCTATCCACTCTGGTAACAAGAAAATATCGAAGGCTATCAGTCCCGCCTTCCTTGTCTTTCGCGCTCTAGATTGCCAGAAACAGTGTTACGGACTTTTTTAGAATGAGTCGGTAAGCATGTGATACAACAAATCCAAATTCAACATATACAACTGTCTGTACAATTAACTCGACGACGTAGGTGGGTCAGCGGCATGATGATTCTCAGGTGTGGCGTGCGCTAATGGGATCTTCGGGACGGCAGGGGTCGTAGCAGCATGCTTCTTCTTCCTGTAATGCATCACGAGCTCACTCGACTGCCGCCACACATACTGCCGCACAGACGCGAGCGTCATGTCCATCGATAGCACCGTGTCGTTGCAAATGATCTCGAACTGATCCTCCGGCCGTGGCCGCGACTCGCTGTCGATGCGCGAGAGCTTGAGCGAGCGAGCGTCGAGCGACGAACGTGGCGTGGTCGCGTGAGATCCGGCAGCGTTGATCTTGTCGAGCTTGTCTTGCACCTGAGCACGTAGTCGATCAACTAGGGCACGCGCACAACCGCGAGACCAATACTTACATGATGTGTCAATTTGCGCACCCGCAAGAATCGGCTTGCCGTGAGTTTAGATTGTGACCTATTACCCACACCGATCAACACACGCAATATAGCAGACAAACGCGACGTACACGTTCAGCAGCTCTGGCAGCGGCTCCTCGTTCGGATCCTTGCTGCGGTACGGTAACAGCACGAAGCTGACCTTTACCGTCGGCACTGGCGGGATCTTGTTCACTAGTAGATATTCCAGCAGCCAGAATGGCATGACCTCCTCGAGTATGTGCCCGTCAGTGCCCGTACTCGATACCTGGCCGCGGTAGAGGGTCGTCCAGCCTGACGAGCACTCTTCCGCAATGAGAATGGACGTTGCGGACGGCATGGCAATGGTCGGGGCTTCGCTAGACGATGGCGGATTCAAGGGAGAGGAAAATAGAGTTTGGAGAGGGGTCTTCGGCGATGGATGTTGTAGCACGTCCTACACACAGGGACTTTAGTAACGACAATATTTGCGATGGTTGGGAAGCTTACTGCTGGTGTTGTAGGGCCCGTCGTGTGCGCCGCGCCGGGAGTTACAGGCCCTGTCTCCGTTCCTGCTCGGCGCCCACCCTTTCCGAACGCCTTGAGACGTCCCATCAATCCCCCTGGAGTAGTTGGCGGGGGCGCGTTCGGATCGTAAGGCTTGACTCCAGGCGCACCCCATCCGCCGAAGTCATCCGGCGATGATGGTACTGGCACGGCAGGCGTGGCAGGCGCGACTTGGGATACTGAGGGTCTCCGTGCACGCATTGAGAAGTAGTCATTTTCGCGCGTCGGAGGGCTGCTGGAGTCGACCGTCGTGGAGCGCCTTGGCATGGGAGTATTGTCAGCGCTGAATGGTGACTGGGGGATCGGGGATAGTGTGGGGTCGCGGAGAGAGGTGTTGATAGGAATCATCGCCGGGAGCAAGGGCGATGTTCGCGGGAGGTTCGAGACGTTCGGCGTGACGGCGGGTGCCATATTTGGGGAGGAGATGACAACGGCACTTTTGGCCTGTGTCGGAGACTTGCGAGAAAGATCTGACGATGACCGGGCACGTTTCTCGGGAGAATGAGTCGCGAGGTCGATGTGCCCTGGAGGTGTCCTGTGTAGCCGATGACCATCGTGAGACGACACTTCACGGGCACGTCGGGCGGCTGAACGTTGCTGGTCGCGAATGAAGTGGATGAAGAGGTTGCGGAGCACCCATTTCCCGACATTCACTGTGTACAGTAATCAGTACGAGCATACAGTATGAGACGGACTGGGAACCTACGTCTGATCTCATCGCTAAAGTGTCGGTCGGCACCAAACCCGGCCTCGTCAGCGTAAATCTCAGCCTCAAAGCACCGTTCGTTGAGATGCACGCTCAGCAAACCCGTCTTGGTGTCAACACTTGCCCACGATGCAACGACAGCCTCACCCTCGATCCGCTCTTTGACAGTCTCGATCGCCTCACGCGGGCTGCGCTCCACCTCTTTCCCCTCGCTCGCGCTACCGTTCCCGCTCGTAGAACCCCCGCAGAAACTCGCCTCTGCGACATCCTCGGCGGGGAAACGGCCGACGCACGTACCGCGGACAACGTCCCAAACAGCGACGCCGCCCTCTGTATCGACCGTGAGCGCATGTATGCGATCGTTGAGCATCGCGCAGCGCACGAGACCATGTTCGCCGTGCACGACTTCGTCTGGAATCGTGTGCAGCGGCACTGCATCTGCTGCTATCTCGCGCTCCTCGAATTCGAGCCGCGCGGTGCGCCGCGGGTGCAATGTCGTCTCTTCGCCGGCCAAACGGGGGTGGGCCGAATCGTCGTACAATGGACTGGTGCTCCGAGGAACTATACTGGTTGCAGAGAAGACAGTCTGTAGCGGCGAGCGCGCTAGACGCGGAACGGACATGACGGATGCCGCGGAATAGAGCGTTGCGACCTCGGGATCGCGCCCGCGGGGGACGGCGCCGAAGCCAGCGAAACCCTCGTTGGGTGACGTGAGTTTGACGAGACTGTCAAAGGGTAGACCGTACCATGTCTCATCGCCCTCGCGATCGGCGTCGAGCGCGTCGACCTTGGTCATGGTATGCTCAGACGTGGAGATCGAGGCGGCTGTACTGTGACCTCTTGTGCTCATGGACGGGCTTCGAGACTGGGAATGGGAGGAAGCGTGGACATCGCCATACCGTGTACCATTGGTACCATGTGAGGACACAGGGTGTCGGCTAGTTTCGCGGGGCGAGTCGGCAGGAGAGGTTGTGGAGAGGTTGTCGTTCGAGCCTGAGCCGAGGGCTAGGGCGCGGGCGGCACGACGCGCAGGCACGCGCCAACGCTTGATGCTCGAGCTGCCTGAAGCCGTCCACAGGAGGTTGTCATCCATTGCAACGATCTTGTTGATGCCCTCGGTCGATTTGGGCGAAGAGCGGTCGGACTCTTGGGCAATAAGCACGCATTCGCCCTCTGAAATGTCTGTGCAGCCTTCCACGTCGACTTTGCAAACAAGGCCAGATCGGTCTCCAGAGTAGAAGATTTCTAGGGAAGGGTGATTGGAAAAGAGAGACCACACAGAGTCGGTGTGGTGCGTGAACGTATGAAGGCATCTTTGAGTTGCTAAAGACCACAGTTTGACGGATGCTGCGTGAGAGATTAGCGTGTATTGGGATATACGCGACGGAGCCCCTGGGCCATACCATCCGCTGAACCAGTTAAGAGCTGAGGAGTAACCAAATGTCAGCATATAACCACCACAACTCGGTTATGGAGTAGCGGGGAGGTTTCACGCACATATCTCGCATCCTCGGATATTAGAATGGCGCGTATATTATCCGTATGACCGACAAGTTTGCTGACGCGCTTGCCGGACCTTGGGTCCCACATGCGCACAACTCTTTCGGGAGAGCCAGACGCGATGACGGAGCCATAAGGATCTGTGGCGAGAGCATATATCGATGATTTGGGCCCGAGAGCATCAGGTGGGTGCAAGGTCGTGAGCGGGTCTTGGGTCGTACGGGTGGGATCCCAGAGCTTGATGGTTCTGTCAAAGGATCCCGATGCTAACCATTGTCGGTCGCGACTGTAAAAAATGAGGACAGTTCGTAACAAGTAAGGAGCGTACGTACCAATATGCTAGACTTCGGACGTAGTCGTCGTGTGTGCCAATGACGGATGGCTCGGAGGCGGACGGGGAATATGGGGACCAAGCCTTGACCGACCCGTCGGAAGAGGCCGTTACGACTGGTCAAGCCAGTTGGTGAAGTGTACACACAGCAACAGCACCAGACGTACCTGTCTGGCTGTAGTTGCAGAGCACGATGTCGTTCACCCAGTCTGTGTGCGCCTGGACAGACTGCCGGAACTGAGACATCTGCACAGATGGTGGGTACATACGCCAGCATCGACAGGATACACACCTACCTGTCTAGGCTGGAAAGCCTCAAGGTCGGTCTCCCACTGCTCCTCGTGCGGGATGCCGTCCTCGGGTCTTGGCCTGCGCCTGCGCCTCCGCCCACTGCTGTCCTGCACCTCGCCAAGGATGTCCCCGTCACTGCGTAGCTCCTCTGCATCCTCGTGTTCGTCCTCCTCGATCTCGTCCGCCCAACCCGTCATAATCTCCCATTGCCCGACCGACCGTCGCATGCCGTCCTCCCAAACGCCATATCGCTGCGTGCGCTTCTTCATCGGTATGTTCAGGTCCCAGGAGAGCACTAACCCGTCTCTACCACCACTGTACAGTATACCCTCGGGCGCAGTACGTCCGACGAGCTGCGTCGCGGTGTCTAGCGCGAGGCACGACACGCCGAGCCGGTGGCGGGGGTGCTGGGCCCACTTCGGCCATGGCTCGGCCGGCTTCTCGTGGTGGTCGCGCAGGTGAATGAGGAGGGGCGCCGAGGATCCAGTCTTAGCTGCGCCGTGCGGAGGGAGCTGGAGGCGGGGGACGGGGTCGGTGGGCGGCGGGATGATGTAGCTCACTCGTCGTCGAGCGGGAGCCATGGTAGGGCAGCCCAGACGCCCGCATAACCCTCACCCGCTTTTGCTCGCGGTCGTGTTCCTGGGCGCCTGATAATTGCACAATCAAAGCTGTAGAACGTATGCTACAGTCCCAAGTAGTATTTGCTTTTGATAGATATCGCCGAGATAGCTCAGCTGGGAGAGCAACAGACTGAAGTTCTGGAGGTCGGGTGTTCGATCCACCCTCTTGGCATTTTGGTCTTGGCTATGGCACTCATTTTTACAACATCTTCCCTCCATAATGTATTTATTGGATGTTGCTAGAGCCGCAGACTTCAACGACTCCAATTCACGATCTTGGCATGTACTGTGTAGATCTCCATGTGCGAATAGGTACCAGATCAGAATCTGGAGACGGACAGCATGGTGACAAGTACCCTGCTCACACAGCAGACTTAGAAGTATGAGAAGTTGAGAACACGAAAGGAGATGCTAATTAAACATGCTTATCATGACGGCTGACTGAGGAAGCTCGACATCGCTGCGAGACACTCACTCGCGTGTGCACATGCCTGCGAGATTGCATGGTCTAATCAGGCGAGACTCGTGGCATCATCATGGCATGAACAAATATTCTGTTTGTGCGAGACGAGTGCGAAGCTGAACGTCAAACCTGTCGGGAGGTTGGAACGGCGTTTTCGCTACTTGCTGTTTGCCTCAGGGAGACTAGGCGGTTGCAGGCGCGAGTCGCCGGGACCCTCACAGTGTCCAATGAACGAAACGCATGCGAGGGACACACCTGCGTACACGGACTCTACTCGTGGGAGCCACATGGTATGCAGACTCATGGCAGGTCGCGCAATATGTGGACGATGCGCAGGCGTTGCGGCCCTTTGCGAGGCTAGTGCTGTGTCTCGGGCCGCCGCGATTTCTGGGCCCGTGAAAGGCGGAGGGTGACGAGCATGGGGTCCCTGGTAGTGGAGCTTCACTAGATGAAGGTCAGCCGGTGAGCATCACGTTGAGCGTGCACGTTACACCTCAGCTGAGGGCTGGGTACGCCGTTCCCCGGAGGGAGGGACTCGGAGGTGTGGTTCGGCAGTGGTCCTGTTTGGGACTTGGGTGTGGACGCCTGTGTGTGGGCAAGAATGAATGGCAAGGTGCCGCCAAGGCACACGAAGCACTGTAGTTGTTCCCATCGGCCTGGGCCGGGAGAAGAGGACCGAGCTCGACGGCGACGGGCACCAGTTCACGAGCGTGATGTGGCGGTGATGGCCAAGTGTAGTCTCGTGACCAGACTCTCATCGGTGCCGATTTAGGAAATCGTTCCGTGAGAGTCTGGTGTCGCGCCAACGGCGGGATGGGGGGTCTGCGTTC
>KN840541.1:59285-94137 GCA_000832265.1 Phlebiopsis gigantea 11061_1 CR5-6
GCCTGCGCATGTCGCGCGTCGCACTTAGCGCGTTGCTCACGCGTCGCGCTCAGGTTTCTCAACAGTGAGCTGCAGCAATGACCGCACTACCAGGTATGAGTTAATAAGCAAGCTTCTACAAATAAACTTTCTGTAGCTTTTTCTAACGTTTCTTAGCATTAAGTCACAGCAAGTTACATTCTGTAGCTTTAGCTTGATAAAGTTACTTTAAGTTAGAGGCCCAAGTTCAATTGTTAACCATCCTGAGATTGACTCTCAAATGCAGTTCACCAGCGTGTCTCTCGTGTCAGCGTGGGCCTTCTTCTTGCTATTGACCACCCTCGCCCCTGCATTCTCACCCCGCTGTCCGTTCAAAATCCTCTTCCTTAAGGGCATGTTGAAATGGGCTAGACAATGGATTCGACCACCAGCTCTGCTCATTAGGCACGCGACATCAAAGTTCGTCAAAAGCGCGCTCGATATTCGACGCTGGAATTCGATACACACACTCTGCACTAATATGCGCAGCAGGGCGGCGGATTTCATCACCTTTCCGAGTATCCAACAAAATCAACTATGCGACGAGGAGCCAGACGTGATCACCAGCGGGCAGGAGGATGCCGACATTCTTCTGGCGACCGATGCCATGATGCTTGATGACGGCCTGCTCAGCACTATCCTGGACGTCCTTCACCAATCCCGACCCCATCCCACTGTCGTCATCGACTTCCTCATGCGAATAATCGCCAATCGTATTCCTTATCGAAAGCGTGAGACTTACGAGCCGGAAGAATTGACCATCACGCTCGATCTGTCTATGCTATCGCGACACACATACGTGACTATTATGGAAACTGTCGCCCAAGTACTGCAAGAAAAGAATTCGGTCCTACTCAAAGATGACAGTCCCGTTTGGATGAAGAACGCAATGCTGCTGCTGATGTCGTCGTCCCCATACCCCTTGCCCGACAGTGCCCAGCTAGCCCTCGCGGCAGGCATCGAGTATCACGAAGTTGATTCATCAGCAGGGAGAGCCCTCGGCAAACTTCTTTACGCCTCTGGAGAAGACGACTGGTCGCTGCAGACGATTTCGCGTATCCTCTTGTCGCTACTCAGCCATGAGCGCCCCCTCGTCGAAGTGGACGCTGTCTTCGAGCTCTTCCACTCATTGCTTGGGAACGTCGCGGCACCGGGAAACGGGCATCTCATAGACACTGTTCTATACAACTGCTCTCCTGACCTCCGCCGGAAATCCCGTAGTGTTTTATCCGCGCTGTGGCCGCTACTAGTCCACGTAGTGGATGCCGCGGAATCCACGGAGGACTACCCGTTCGCCAGACCGGAGGTGTGCTTCTACTTCATACTCACATTGGCCCGCCGTCTTGACAAGCTAGAGGAAACCGTGCACATCTTCCGGACCTGGTGGGGGCGCAGTAGTAATACCCATTGGGCGATGTCCAGTTTTGCTGCCCTGGGTCCGCAGTGTCGTGTCGTAATTAATGCGTCGGGTGTGCTGGCAACATTTAGCCAGGCGTTCATGCACGCAGGCTCACCGAGAGGTACGTCTATTGTCCGCACAGCTGGCAGCCCAACTCAACACATCCATTCCATTGCAGAACAATCCACGCTGCTCCATCGCTCTGCTGAACTGTGTTCGAAGTACACAGAAGGCATCCACACCAGCTGCGTTGACCTCGACATCGTCCGGCTATGTGCAGCTCACATCGATCTGTACGATCTGTACGAGCAGAAGTGCCTCCGGCCGTCACGCCTTGGGGTGGAGCGCCGCGTAGACCCTCGGGTGCAGGACGCGTGGGCCCTGTTATGGGGCACCATGCACGAGGCGGTGCAGAAATACTGGGACACGAACGGCTGGGCCGAACCGCAGCCACACTACCCTTTTCCACACGCCAACAACGTCACACAGACCACAGCCGAAGAGGCCTTTGCAGACGACTGTCGCTTGGCACTTCAATGTCTCCAGCGCATGCCGGCCCTTGATCTGGCCGCCGCGAACGCCGAGAGCTCGCGAACGGACACAGACGGGGCCGATCCATACGAGGGGCTGTACTCGGTGTTTCCTCTAGAATTATACCTCACACTCAGACTATTCTGTGCGGGGGAGAACACCGAAGGTATTTGGTATATAAGGCAGCCGCCTCCGGGGTCTGAACTGGTTGCCTCGACACCCCCTTCACCGGTCGTAGAAGAGGTCGAGGGGCATGCGCATGACAGTCACTGTGAGTGCCCGGTTTGTGAAGAGTTTGCACTCCAACGGGAGTGTACTAACTTGTGGATGACCTTGAGCTACTATGAACATTCCTGAAATGAATTTAATGAAGTAACTTGATGCATACAGTATACAGAATGTGATGACTAGTGCGTTTGCGTACGACGGAGCTACCAATAAGCGATGGTACAAGAAGACTGATACGATTGAACCTCAAGGGGTTGTAACAAAGAGAGAGCAAGAAATAGACTTGAGCAGCGACATCTACACATAACCGGGCCCGACCTGCAGGATTGACCCGTCAACCACACCAGTCCGAACAAAGTTTTGAGCAGCTACTGCCGAACAGCAGCCCCCGGCTCCGGGACGCTGAACCGCACATGCGACGCCGACCCGTGCGGCGAGTCCTCCCCGTCCTCGTTGTCGCCAGGCAGCGGCGACATCGGGCTGGACGGGGAGCGGATCCCCGGCGTCGTCGTCCCGCTCGCCCGCCCGCCCGTGCCCCCGTCGTCCTGGTCCGCCCAGCGGATCGACCGCGCGGGACTTGCGTCACGGGAGCGCGTGTCGAGCGAGCGCAGCGAGTCGATGCGCGCGTGCCGCGGGCCGATCCCCGGCCCCCGCGAGGGCGGCAGCCGCCGCCCGCGCTCGCCGACGTCGTCCTCCGCGTCGCTCTCGTGCGGCGTGGGTGTGTCGTGGTGCGGGGCGTCGTCGGCGTGGCGCCCGAGGATGCGGGAGCCGAGCATCCCTCGGCGGATGGAGCGACGGCGGCCCTGGCCTTGTGGGCGGAGGACGTTGATCTTTGGCGGCTTTGACTTGGGCGAACGCGAGTGCCGTCGTGCGGTCCCTACGGCGCTCGCTGAGGGCTCGCCTTCGCGGTCGGACTGCCACCCTTCGTCTTCCTCGTCTGGGTTTGGCCGTGGGTTGGATGACGGAGAAAGTGCACGGATGGCCTTGTCGGCGACATTGGAGGCAGCTTCTTCCGCCTGGTGTGCGTCGTCGGCGAATCGCTGCCGCACGTTGTTCATCATGCGCTCGAGGCCGCCATTGGTGTGCTCGGGGAGGCTTTGCGCAAGCCTATGTCGGATTTCCGAGACAACGTCGTGTGCGGCGTCCTGCGCAACCTTGACCGAATGCGTCATGCTCTCGCCCTGACCATACACGTTCCGCTGCACTTCAACCTCGACCTCCTCACCGGGGCCCTTCCGCCTCTCGATGATATTATCATGCCCCTCCCTCCACTCCACGATGGTTTCCTTACCATCGGGCGGGGACTCCTCTCTGAAGTCGTCCGAGGCGTGTTCATGCTTCGGCGAGCCCTCGATCGCGGTTTGCGTCTGGCTGCTGCTGCCCTCCTCGATCTTCTCCGACGTCGTCGGCGTCTCGTCGCCGCGCACAGTCGCCTCGCCACGCTCCATGATGTCGTTCGCGTCGCGGTTGATGACGATGTCGTTCCCGCCGCGCGTGACGGGGCGCGTCATATTCGCCCACTCGGGCATCGGGTGGGTCGTGCCGCGCCCGTACGTGTCGTGCCGCGACCACGTGCGCGATACCGAGTGCACACGCCGCCCGAGCGAGAAGAACGGAATGGAGAGTCCGTGCACGAGGATCGAGCAGAGCACCATGAAGGCGACGATCGGCTGGATCGTCGACGCGAGCAGTTCGTGCTGCGACTGCGGCGGATAGGAAGGCTCGGGGAGCTGCTCGGCAGCAAGTGTCGAGATATAAATAGCGCCTGCCGCCAGGAGTCAGCTTGAGCGAGCGTAGGAAGTCGAGGAGACTGACCGATACCCATGGGCCCAAAGTGACCACTGAAAATCGCCTCGCGGAAGTTCTTGACATCTGGTATCCACTTGTAGAGAGCAATCATGACCGGGAGCCTCCGTAGTATGATCACCAGGATACCTATTACGATGAGCCTCCAGACGCTGAGCGAGAGGTTGACGTCCGAGAAGGTGTTGAACGGGGTCCACGCGCCTACAAAGACGAATGCGGCGATGTTGAACAGTAGATCAATGACGGATGAGAACACGGCCTCTTCGGTTTGTTTGTTGAAGAAACCGTCCCATGCGAAGGCCGCACCGCACGAAAACGCGGCAAGAAGGTCATCCGTACCGAGCAGTGTGCAACTGCCGATCGTGAGCAGCGCAAGTGCGACGTACTGCGCGACGTATGACTGCCTGTCGATGAGGTCCTTGCGCTCACAGAACCGCATTAGGTATCGGAATCCGACACCGAGGAGTGATCCAAATACCACGGCGAGAATAACTTGATCTGTACAGAACGTCAACTACGCGCGTCGTGAGGTGGTAGAGCGAACTTACAGAGCCAAAGCAGCAAGAACCAATCGGAGACGGCACGACCAGTTGAACTGTCGATAATGAGATAAAGCGCGATCCACAAGAAGGGATATGCGGCGCCGTCATTGCATCCACTCTCCGCGGCGAGGAGATGCCGAAGGTGCGCCGGGACATGCTTGTCGGCATACTTTCCTCCGACTACTGCGGCAGCGAGAATGGGGTCGGTGGGGGTGAGGCAAGCAGCGACAGCTAGTGATGAGAGAAAGTTTAGCCCCGGGATAAGGGCGTAGATGAGACCGGCCGATACGAACCAGCCCTGCGGATTCGTCGTCAGTAATGTTACGCAACGTCTGAGTTTAGCACGGAAGAAGTGGCCAGCGTATGATCATTCGGGAGCGCTTTCAAAGCAATCAAGAGGCGCTGGAGTACCAGAAATGCGCTGCGGTCACACCAGTTCGATACCGGCCACAGGACGGTATAGCACTGTAGTGTTCGCAGACGCAGCTGATAGATTCCACGAAATGGTTCCTCAGCAAAGAATTCTGCTGACGGCCGATCTCACCTCTCACTTGGTAAACCTAACGGATCCAGAGGGCTGCATGACTACACGTATGCGCTCCGTGAGAGCAGGCCGACATGGAAATACAGCCCTTTCTGTCCGTTTAGCCTTACCGAAGCGGAGGCGGGATGTCACATTCGAGGACCGGCCCAATGATGTAGTCAGCCATAACTTGCGAGGCTGAGATACACATATGCGGCCAGCCAAGGCTAAGAGCAACGCTGGTGGCTGACGAGAAGGAATGACACCGAATTGTTACCAGGGTTACAGGCCGGGGCAGGTTGCAGCGTCGCTCTTCACCGGAGTCCGCCATGATTATAGAGCCGCGATCCCAGAATACGCAGACTCAGAATGCCAAAGTAACAGACAAGAACTCACCCATGTCATGATAGGAGCGAGGAGGAAGAATAAACTCCTCCAATGCTTGCGCATGTACGCCTTCGGCAATTCGACACCGATGGCGAATACGCCGATTGCAAGGACGACGCGAGTGAACTCGAGTGTGATGGTGTTTGTGGTCGCGCGATCGCCATTTCCCCAGCTGCGAGGGTCGAAGATGTTGGCGCCATATGGGCCTACAAGTGATTTAGAGTTGCGCAGGCAGCACACGTCTGATGCGGACACCCACCTATCACCACTCCGAAGACGAAAGCCCAGCATGCTTCTCCGATGTACAGCTGCAGGACGGAGGCGTGTTAGAGATGGGCTGATGGCCCCGCGGGCCTCGGAGGACACACCTTTTCACGGATGAAGAGGGAGAACATGCCAAACTGCGAGCAGTCAGCGCAGGGACTCTGAAGGAGCGAGAGAGACGTACGAAGACGACGAAGCCTCCGAGGGCTGCGTAGATGATATGAGGCGTGGATACCTCGAACTGCAGTGTCGCGGTCAGCCTCTGTGGTGTGCGAGCCAGACTGGGGACGCACCGGGTGGAACTTCATGGCTCTAGGGGTCCGAGGTACAGGCTACGTCGCGGTCGTGAGTCGTAAGGCTGTCGTGGCTGTCGTGAGCAAGAGACAAGGACTGTGCGGGCAGAGTGGTTTATCAAGATATGTGGAGAAGGACGAGGCGCGGCAGAGGGTGTGCCGAGAATTGGCCAAGGGGAGAGATACTCCTCTTCGATCAAGTTCGGCGAAGTCTCAGTCGCCCAGCGCTGGGGGTTGTCGTCGCTGGTGTCGCCGTCGGGCAGGTATGGGAGAAAAGTATGCAACGCCGTGCGCAGCGACGAGCGAGGGTGGTGGTGGCGACGAGGCAGGCGACATGAGTGGACAGGGCACAAGTTATTATATGAATATCACGCGCGGACCTCAGGGTCTTGTCAGGCTCGGCAAGCGCCCGGGACTTTCCCCAGCCAAGCGCATCCGCCGCCTCTTGCCTTCTTGCCTCCAGCCTCGTCCATGCCCAGCCTCGGTATCCTTGCCCCTGCCGTGACCGACCCATTCCCGACCAGGAAGCCCCGAGCTCCACCGAGAGATACGCTCGGGAGGGCAGCATCTGCGGCGGGACCTGCGTAAGCTCGTCTTTTTGCAGATGCGTACAGAATCTGCAGATGCACACAGCCATCGCACCCTCGAATGAGGCCCAGGCCGCCCAGAGCTGCGCATTGTGTGAAAACACACCGTGCCTGGCGCTGGGCCGTCGTTCTGTATGACGACGTCGCCCCCCAAGTGCTCCCCGGAAACTTCTACACTCGCCGGGGCCGTCGATTCGATCGCGTGGTTGGAACACACAAACAGAAAGGTCCTGCGCGCACACAGCCAACCGCAGAATTCCCGCGGCGATCTCGCCCACACTATCACTCAGATTCATCTGTGGGCCCCTGCTGGTCCATCGCCGTCGTGGCGTCGCCCGCCAGAAATAATGTCGGCTTCTCCTCGAGGGGCCCCCGGTACTTCGTCCGCACACGCTCATCACCCGCAGAACGCCACGAGGCCACCTGCGGCGTGCCGTGCAGCTCCCTGCCCTCTTCGTGCCCCTCCACGCGTTGCACTAGCGGTAGTCATGGGGCGTGCTGGTGCGCTCCCACACGTCCGTCTATCCCATCTATACCACTTCATATTCCCAGTCTCCCGCGTGATGTGGTGGCTATAACCCTCGGTGCGGAGTGGGTCGCGCTCGACGTCACCCGGGTCTGCCTTCCCATGGATCAGCTATGAGGCGCAGCTATCCGTGCACCCGGCGAACATCCCTCTTCCCGTAGTCAGCACGCTTTCCACAAGCCTTCTGCCCGTACGCCGCTCCCTGGAGGCCTCTCCGCTGTTTGCGCCAAATGTCGGCGTATTTAGAGTCGCAGCACGGCCGAGCATACGTCTGTACGCCACGCGCGATTCTCCCCCTGTGACGCTTGCACACCACTCCTTCATACGCTGGACAGGCGTCCGCGGAGTACCCTCATTGCTGACGGGATTGCCCAGGTCTCCATAAAAGCTGGCCCTCAAAGTGCGGTTCAAATGTGCGGATTATTGTAGGCCGTCGTGTCGTTCCCCGATCGTTGGCCTGCGGTATCATCAAGTTCTATAGGAGGCCCGCTAAAATCAGAAAATACCCAACTGCCTTTCATGCAACAAACTCGCTCGCTTGAGGCTGTTTCTGTGCGTGTCTCGTTAAACCGCTGTGCCTGCTGCCAAAATTACGCTGACCCATTCGTCGTGTGGGACTGGTATACGGATGCTAAGGCAGCCTGTCAGTGCATGCCCTAACCCAGTCTTCGCCGGATTCTTGGATGGCTCTGTCCGGATTTCTGGGCGTTGGGGTGAACTCCTGTCCGGATCATGACCCCCCGCAACCCCCGTGTTCTCGTCAGCCGCCGCCATGAAACGTGCTGAATAGTCTCGACCGTCGAGCAAGCCTATTTGTAGGAGAAGCCTACCTCGGCCGTTTGTGCCTCGCCGAAGGCGCACCCTCCGTCGAGATGCTCACGGTTCCGCGGTTCTGTGGCGACTTATCTCGGTTACTGGCTATGCTCCGGATTGCTCAGAGGAGCTCCGTGTACCGTCACCAGACTGGATTGTGCAAGAGACCCTTGGTGTATTGACAACGAACTTAGATGTATGAGGTGTACATTAGTGAAAGGGAAATATATAATCGTAAAATCCAGGTAAACTAAGAAACAACAACATAGCGAGCAGATCACAGCAGAGCAGTTCCATACAACATACATGCGCACAAATAAACAACGAGAAATACCACCAAGTAGCCATATCCTACAGTTCCACCCTTGCCTTCAACCCCACGTGGGGAGATTCTCCTTCCCCTTCATCGGACTCGCACGTATCTTCTCCATGTCAAAACTCAGGTCTTCCAGTGCGTCCCATTGCTCCTCGAGCAGACTCGGTTCGCCAACGCCCACAGGCACGCGCATCGGCGAATCAAACTCCCTGACCGTGCCCAGCTCCGCGTCCACGACCGCCTGCAGCCGGCTGCGCTGCCGCTCTGCAAAGACCGCCGCTGCCCCGCCCGGCGTCGGCAACGGCGGATTGAGCCTCGTCGACACGAGCGGCGGGCCCGCGAGCCCGAGCGCGTCGAACTTCTTGACGAACGCGGCGAGCGCCTGGCGCTCCTCCTCGAGCTTCGTGCGTACCTGTCCGCGCGCGCGCGCGCGC
Source organism: Phlebiopsis gigantea 11061_1 CR5-6 (assembly GCA_000832265.1). Lineage (NCBI taxonomy): Eukaryota > Fungi > Basidiomycota > Agaricomycetes > Polyporales > Phanerochaetaceae > Phlebiopsis > Phlebiopsis gigantea. Next base: position 67,953 of record KN840541.1, read on the forward strand.
ACACCCGTCAGCCGCGCACGCCGGCCCCAGGGGGGCACACGCACCTTGCGCTCGCGCTCGAGCTGGCGCACGAGCTCGTCCGCCCACGCCTCCTTCTCCGCGCGCCCGTGCGCCTCCGCCGCGACCTTGCCCGCCCACTCGCGCTCGACGTCCTCCTGCACCTTGCGCAGCGGCGCGCCGAGGTTGTCCTCGTACCCCTGCACGACGATCTCGAGCTCGCGGATCGTCTTCGCCTGCTCCACGAGCAGCCTGTCCTTCTCGCCCTCCGGCGCGTCCGGTGGCAGCACCGGGCGTGCGAGCAGCGCGGCCTCGAGCGACAGGATCTGGGTCGCCTGGGTCTCGATTTCGCGTCGCGCTGCCAGGAGTTCTTGTTGAAGCTATCCGTACCCGTGAACCAGCCATTTACGAGGCACGCGCGACGTAGACACATACCTGGTACGGCGTCATGTCAAAGTCGACCTTGCTTGGGCTCCCAGGCCGCGACTCATCGCCTTTGTTCTCGTCGACAGTCTGGCTCGTCAGGATCAGCTTCGTCAGCTGGCGTATACGTGCATTGAGGTCGCGCATCGCCTTCGACTCTTCCAATTGCTAGCAGAGCATAAATATAGGTTTAATATATCAGACATAACCTTGCTTGCGCACCTCACGGGCTGACAGTCGCCGACTGCGCGCTGGAGACTCGGCCTCACGCTCGGCCAGCCTTCGTCGGAGCTCCTCGATCTCTTTCCTGTAGCGTTGAAGGAGCGCCTCTGTGTCAACCACCTCTTTCTTCTGCGCGTGAAGCTGTGATTTCGTCCTCGGTTAAACGAGCCCTTGTCAAATAAAAGAATGTATGCTGCATACCTGAACCCGCTTGATGCGCTGTGCAAATAGGAGCGTGCTAGTGGACTCTGCGATGGCGTCCTTGGAAGGGTTCATCGTGCAGATGACAGATATACGTGCGTCGCCGGATAGAGAAGGCTGGAGCATGCGGGTGAGTTTCGAGTTTCGGAATGGCACATGGTCGCTAGAGTCGAAATGAGATGATGCGCCCCTTGGTTGGCTGCACGGACATGCTCACGCTCTTCCCCTTGACGAGTTCTCGGCGAGTGTGCCGATGACAGAGCCTAGTGTGAGCAAACTGACACGCATATAGTGAGTAAATCAACGAGAGGAGTGGAGATGAGACCGAACCTAGTGTTGATATACTTTCCCTCTCTCGTCCTCTCCTTGTCCGAGGTCGCCTTCTCCGAACCAGCCAGATCAATCAAACTCAGTACCGACGTCTGCACGCTGCGGCCCCCGATAGCTTGCAACCGCGCCCCGCCAGGTGTCGGCGGCCTGAACCCCGGCGTCGTGCGCCCGCTCGGGGTCTGTCTTCCGTCCGTACCGCGTTCACGACTTTCGATGACGACACGGAAGACGCTGTGACTGCGGCTGCTGCGTTCGTTCCAGTCCGTGCTTGCGGTGCGGCGGTTACCCTCACCGCGCGCGAGGACCTCATGGACGCCCTTGAGACATGTAACGACCTCCTCGCGCAGCGGTGAGAGAAGTATGTTCGCCCCGTTGCCATGAATCTGCACGGGCTGCGCTGCACTCATGTGTGGTGGAGCGAGGAGATCGTTGATTGTTTCGTTGTAGATCTCGAGGTATGAGCAACGGAGGAGATATTCGCGGGTAGGAGTACGTTTAATGTAGCCAAAGACGTCCTTCATAGCGCGTGGAATGATGCCTGGTTGTGCTTCATCGCCGGACTACTAATCATGGGCACCATGCTGCTCGATATATACGGCGGACGTACAAGTGTGAATGTCTTGCCACTGGCCGTCTGGCCATAAGCGAATACGACGGCGTTGAAGCCATCCATTGCTGCACAGACATGACTTCGCGCCACTGCATTGTATACCGGCTTATTCTCGGACCCAGTAAGGATCTCGTCGAAGTGGAACTCTTGTGGCGCTTTGCCGAATGCCGGATTTAGTTTGAGGTCTTTACCATTCGTGTCCCACGCGTGCAACTCGTCCGTCGGTCGTATCCTAAAAGTTATGGTATTGGTTACTGTATATATATATAATGTACACTCACCTGATAGAAACCAACACCTTGTCTTCCTGTCCGTAATCCTGAGTTATATCATCCAAGTCCAATGATACGTCTCCCGCCTCGACGGTCTCAAAGTCGACAAGAGCTTCTTCAGGGTCTATTCGGCTCACATCCATCTCGCTTATAATGATCTGCGCAGGACTTTGCGCTCCACGCCTCGGCGTAGTAGGTGTCTTGGGCCGCGAGCTATCGCGCTTCGTCGGTGAAGCAGGCTTGGACAAGGTGCGCGGACGTGCCTCAGTTGTGAGCGCAGCTTTGTACTTCTTCGCAGATGGCGGGATGAGGCTGGGCGTCGTCGAGCGCGAGGGCGGGGCAGATGAGGAGGCCGAGGCTGACACCGGTGCCAGAGAAATCGGTCGTTTGCCACCGGGCGTGAAGGGGGTAGGCCGCGCTATCCTGCTGGGAGGCGTCGGCGTCGGCGGGACTGACATGGCAAAGCACGTTCCTATAATTCCAAAGAATATTGAGTGAGATGGGAAGGGGTATCAAGCAGATGCAAATGCGGGCTGAATGCGTTCGGTGCAATTCAGACTGCTGAAGCGATACGCGAGACCAACCGTGTGAATTCTCGATCAGGTGATCGCGAGTGATATAAAAAGCGCTAAGGAGGATTTTCGCTCCTGTCTCTTGCTCGTCTCCTGCTCGTATCATCGACTCCTACTTCGTTTCTACTTTCCCCGGCGGATGTGGGGGACACTAGCTTTTGCGGTCGTCATAAATTGTGAGTCTCTCTCTTGCCTGGCGATAAGACATGCCGTCTGTACGATGTCGATGATTCAATTACTGATTTAATGAGTCCAATCCACCCTGACAAGTGGAAGTGACGACCTTTGATTCGCTGAGACTCACCTTGTGGCTTGAATAATACCTTTTGTTCCTCTACTAACGCCTTACTTGCAGGTTCCTTTTGATATATACTTGAAGTCGTCTCCTGTGAGACTGTTCGAATTGTTCACAAGTGGGATTTCTCTTCGTCCGGCTAGCAACCGGATGTGTGGTCCAGGCGCAGTGTAAAGATGTATTTTGTTTTACAGTACGTAGTGTGGCGACGTATTAAAAGTGTATACAATGCGAGTGTCCGTGAGTCCATCAAGCAGTGGTTGTACAAGTCCATTCAAAACCAATTCAGAGGGTTGCGTGAAAACACAGCATGCTTTTGCCCGACAACGAAGAAGCAAGGGTCCGAAACATCAGTGTAAGTGTCCATAAGTGTCCGTATCGTTGCGTTCATTGGATAAAGATCATTCGTCGTCGTAAATCCCCTGAGATATTCAGTGGGTAATGGTGAAGTTGGGGCTGAAGTTGCCCGAGTCGCCGAAGACTACATGTGCGATAAGTGACACAACCGCCATTATGCAAGGAAGGTATTACTCACGGACGAGGGCGTAGTCATTGCCGTCCGCAACGTCCGGCACAGTGACCTCGAAGCGACCGAGCAGGATGTCAAAGCCGGATGCGAGGGGGTTCTCTGCGATGGCCATGAGCCCAAGGGCTATATCGTAGGGGTGCATTACGTACCGATATCCTCAAGACCGTTGGTGGCCAAAACGATCATACCCTGCTTGTTTGTGATCTGCGTGGGTGCGTCGGCAGTCGACCTGTGCGCGTGGGAGCGGTGAGCAATAGCATCGGTTTCATAAGCTCTACGATACTAACCAAGTTACATTGTGCTTCTGGCCAACCTTCCATACGGTACCGGCGTGAGGGTAGAGAATTGGAGGAACAAAGACGTCTCGCTTCTCGAGGGGGGCAGCAGAGACGACGGCAACGAGGGCCGCGAAAAAGAAGAGGAGCGTAGTCATGAAAGAGGTCGTCATCATCGTGAAAAAGGTGGCAGCGAAATGCGGCGAAGTGGAGGGAAGAAAAGGACAAGGGTAGGTGTAGGATGTGAATGGGAGGGGATGGGCTCCACACAGTCAGCGGAAAGAGTCTATATAGGGGGGCCGTCCACCCCACCACATCGGGCGTCTGCTCCCGGATCACATTGTGGCGCCACCGGGCCAGTCCGTTTCCTAACTTTGGACGTAGCCGATACCTCTCGCCGACACAGCATCGACTCACCGCTCAGTGGAGCGGACCGGCAACGCAGGGCCCAGATCGCCGCGCCCCCTATGTCGGCCGCCGCAGGCTCGCTTTGTTTTATTTCTTGCTGATGTTATTTCATTCGTATGCTAATTCCAGGGAATTATTTCCAGCGAGAAATACACACTCCTCTCTCGGCAGCGCGGAATATCCAACCAGTGGATATTCTTGGAGACAAATGTCTCCATCATGGGCTGTGGTTGTCGAGAATATTTCTTTGAGTCAACAGGCGGCGAACACGTTATGGCGCTTCAGTACACGGTTCTCCCGCAGCCCTGACTTCTTACGCCAACCCAGTGCCTCGCAGCCGGCCGTCGAGACTCATTTAGCTCTACGTGGATCTCATTGTGAGCCTCGTATCCCTGTTGGCCCCGAAGTTTGTGCTTCAGCGGCCCGAGGGACCTATTTTGTACTCGTATATCGCTGACCGACTGACTGCGGTCTCAACATAGCATCTCAATAAACGGCGGAGATGCCGTGAGTGGCGTTTCTGGTAAGTACCGTGACACTACTTCTTTTCCTATCGCTTCGCTTACTGAATAACGAAGAGTGCAAGAGTTCATCGATCTGGATGTCTTCACATTGAAGCACCAGAGGTCACTCGAATGTTGAAGCAGATAGGGCTGATCGACGTCCTCCAACTCGCCTGCCAAGCCCCACTTCACAATTGGAAACCGGTGGTTTTGACCCCAAACTAATCGTTCCTAGCTTATGAGTCACCTGAGCTCCTACTGGTGTGTGTGTGTTAGCGGGGGCGCCGTGAAACACCCATCCGGCGCTGGGGCTGCGTACTCATCTCCTAAGGTGAGATACTACCCAATAGCACCCCTCATTTCAGACTTTGTTGAATCACCCTCCACGCTTTCTCAATTACGAGTTCACACGAGCCATGACGCCGAATCTCGGCCGTAGGATCTTCCGTTCGGCTTTGAACGGTTGTGCCATCCGTTCATCAAGTGGTGGAAGAAAATACTACTGAGTCACGAATTACATCTCGTGGATGTGAGAAACTGTGAGCTCCCGATAGTATATAACACATGTGGCGTACCTTTAAATCCGATGCTCTGGTTCGCAGAGTGTACTGTATCACGTGTAGTATAGAGTTACGAAGACAACTATTGCATATTATCGCGGTGATTGACTGATTATACAAATCCGGCTCAAGTCCCCTTACTCTCCGTAATGAATCATCGATAAAAAGACACCAGAGGTCAACATCATATGATAATCGAGCAGAAGGAACACAGATTGATTCTCGGACACTGTAAAATTGTTAGAAATAATAGTATGCAGGGTGAATTGGATACGAGTTGTTTCTACTGCCCTCAAGGGTGTGCTTAAATACAGGAGAAAATGTACTAGAATATTCGTTATCTAATCACTTGCTTACTCAGCATCGCGTCCCTCCGACGTCATACCTATTGCAGCAATTTTGGCGGGTTCCACTCCCACATGCGCGGCAATAAATTCCAACAGAAATTGTCACACTATCTTTCCAGCACTCACATCCATCTTCTACAATTGATAGAATGTTCCGAACCAAATTGAGCTTAGATTGAGGTACTCTCACCGCTGGCGAAGGTGATGTGTCTACCTTCCCATACTGGTTATTCCTCTCCAGAATTTTTTATCGTATTCATTGGCGTAGACTCGTTGATCAGAGGAACTCAGCAGTACGGGTGCGAATGTTTTCTGCGTATGGAGACCCACCATAATAACAGTTCAGGGTTCAATGATGGCAGCAGTTGCATTCCTTGCAATGAGGTCTCCGCTCAAAAAATACGAACAGTTATACAGTTTGCTAAAATGATAAAAGAGAGTGATGAGCGTGTGCCCGGTGCATCCCACAGCCTGCGATGTGACAGCATGTCGGCAATATCCGAGCGCCACAAAGCCTTTATCTAGCGCCAGCCCGCCAGGCAACGGATTTGGGATGGCCGCCATCAGAGCTTGAGCGCATCATCGGCTAATGCCGTGGCAGTAACTCTCACTGCCGCTTATCCGATTCTCGTCGCGTACTACGAGCATGCTATACTAGTTGCCCCATCTCAATAAGAAGTCTTCGTCAATGACATCCACGCAAATTTGGAGGGAGCCTCACGCGCCCAGGGAGGAGTGATGCCGACGAACTATTGACTCACCCTCATGTCTAACTCTCTAACTTGAAGTCAGCGGTATTCACCTTGCATAGTGAGTGACTACTCAAGAAACTGCTCTTGCTACGCAGTATATTGACTTATGGTCTAGGTAAGGCTCCGCAGTGAATTTGTCGGCCGACGACGCTGCGGGCAAGCTGCGGCCGCCCTACTTGAAGCCTGCGCCATTGCACACGCTACCCTACGCTCTCAACTACGTACGACACACAGAGCCCCGCATTGACTCAATCCAGTGGCCCAAATGCTGCGAGGATTATGCATCGATGATGATCGAAATTGCACGGTAAATCTCAGGGTGTCGTCTCATGGAGCGCTTGCCTTAGTCGATCCGAGCCCCGTCGGCTCGGGCGGGCTCCGCCACTCATTGACATTGTAGGTGAACCGATGACCTTCAAAGCTTGTACGTATCGCTTCATACCGCCTATAGTCTCAATTCTAGTGGCGGCCGTCGGTCACAGGGCCTGAAACGCCAAACGATGCTTGTCGCCGACGCTAGCCGCGCCTAGGACCGGGCGCTAGTAGGTACCTGACAATGGCCGTTGCGGAACCGCAGGTGGCGACGCAGTCGGGCTGCGACTCACAATTGGTCAGCCGACGTCGGGCGCAGCCCTTGCCCTGGGTGGAGGGCGTTCGCGTCAATGGTCCAGCCTACGGCACGCCATCAAAGTTCTGGGTAGACCGCCGCAGTCGGGGCCCCTTGCCCTGGGTGCAGGGTTTGTGCGTTGTTGGCCCAGTCATTCGCCCGCGCCCCGCCACCAACTATGGCGCGCACATACTGGCGTATATATACAAGGCTGCCATGCCCGGTGAGCCCTTCACCTTTCGATTATCCACATAAGTACACATCGAGCAGAATCGTCGCTACTCATCACAACCACCCCCACACCAACGTTTAATAATGCCCTCCTCCCACAACTCGTCTTTCGCCGCGTCCTCTGAGACCCTCACCTCCGTCACCTCGACATCATCATCGAGCACGCTCTTGAAGAAGCCGTCCACACATCTGCCACAGAAAGACTACTTCGCCGCGTTTGGTGCGCTCCAGAGTCAATACGGCTTCGGCGGCAGTGTGCCTACCCCAGTCACGCTCCCTAAACCATCAAAGTCCACCAAGTCCCAGTCACCATCGTCAACGACTACTAGTGCTGCTGCCCAGTCTTCCAAGGCGAAAGACTACGAGGCCGCCTACGGCGCTTTGTGCTCCTCGTACGGGTTTGGAGGTGCCCCAGTACCTTCCACTAAAGCGTCCTGGCTGGGCAAGAAGAAGTAGAGCAGTTCCTCCGCACACGATATTTGTTTCCCATCTATACGGTACGTGTCTTATTACCATGTATACGCGTTCACCTCCTCATTCCCGCGATTCCTAGATATTATACCGCATCGCGTGCCCCTGCGCCCCACTGTACCTGGCATGTTGCTGTGTCGACAAGCCTTTCAGGCACGAGAGCCTGGCTCCTCGTGCTTCACCTCTCGAACCGCTGGATTCGCTAGCGTGACGTGTGGCGCGAAGTAGAGGGGGGGGGGGGATCGATGGGCAGGATTGCCAAAGGCTGCTTCCAGCTCCCGCATTTATTCATCTTTCGTATGCTACTCCATCCCCGTATCCTCTCTTTACGCACATATCGTCCCCATCCCACCGCTATCCATTCCTACGGCGATTACAATGCAACCTGTCCTCGTCGTAGCATGCTCATCGTCTCAACTTGGACCAAGCTTATTTCTCTAATTATTATACTTGTCCTAGCATAATATAATATATATCGACTATTCGATCTCCTGCTCCTGTCCCTTTCAGTGTACATGTACAGCAGCTCTACATTCCCTGAACGAGCAGCCTTTCCAGCGCCGTCAGCCATCATGCCTGTGGCGTAAGCAGTCAACTCCACAGGAAATGTATCAAAGCGGTATACATCGCCCGCATAATGCTCTACATCTGAACGTCGGGTTATGTGCTCACTACGGACCTTTGAGTACTTAAAGTGGGTCAAGAGCAGAATCGTGATACATTCACAGGCTAGTTACGAGTCCGCAATGAGCACTATGATCGGAGTGCGAAATTAGCACAATCATTTACTGATTTGATTTGAATTATCGTGTGAGGTTGTAACACCATCAGTGTTACTCAGTGGCACTCACGAATCAACGATCCTCCACCCATCATCGGATGCCCGCCACACGTGCATCGGTGCGTGTTGCTCAACTTCGTCTGGATATCTGTTTGGCTGTACGCCACACCGCCTCTATATATTCAACCGAGTCATCTCATCTTGCCAACTCAAACTCAATGTCGGACCTGTGCTCCGCATCTCTTCTCGAGACGCTGATCTACCGATGGCGCACGGACTGTGCGGCGCTGTGTGCTCGACAACTGCGGGGCCGTACCTACCGCAGCTGCAAACCAACCTACGCCGTAGCCAGGATCGCAGTCGGTCGTGCACAGATGGCGAGACTGCGCCGATCAACAATCCGAGATCTCTATCACTTGCCCCGTACCTCGTTGTATCCGGCTGCTCTCGCAAAGGCGGTGAAACGACGGTATAAAAGCCCCATTGTCTGGGTGGTGCGTCTTTTCATCTTTTCAGTCCACCCAGCGAACGCACCCCAACTCCTCTCATCTAGCCCTTCGCACCCCACTACAAACACAATGCTCTTCACTCGTAACACGTCTTTCGCCGCCTCCACCGAGACACTCGCATCCGTCTCCTCGACCTCCTCGTCGAGAAGACTCTTCAAGAAGTCATCCGCGCACATCCCAGCAAAGGACTACTTTGCCGCCCTCGGCAATCTCCAGAGCCAGTACGGCTTCGGCGGCAGCGCGCCGGCTCCCGTCACCCCTCCTAAAGCGACAAAGTCGAAGAAGCAGCGGTCGACAAAGTCGGACCTCGGCGCACGCACGGCCACGCGTCAGTCAACGGAGAGGGACTATGAGGCGGCCTACGGCACCTTGTGCTCGTCGTACGGCTTTGGCGGCGCGGGCGCGCCGCCAAAGGCGTCCTGGCTGCAGAAGTAGATTTCGTGCAGCTGTGGAATATACAGGCCTGTAAAAGCAGTACGTCCTCTTCCCTGTCGTTGTCGATGACCTAGTGTTAATTCCGCGGTTTTCAGTCGCATGAATTTCTCTGTGCTCGCAAGTCAACGCGCGGAACCGGCACCGCCCATAACACGCGCGTGCTTCATATAACTTCTGGAAATCGCGACGAGCTACCCCCCCTCCAAGTAGCGTAGCATGGCCTCCAGGCTGTGCCCCAAGCGATGGCTACGCTCCACGTCTAGGATCTTGCTCCCCCAGCCCCTCTTGTTGTGGGTCTCATATTTTCCTCATGGTATCCTCGCTGCTTTCGGATCCGTTACGATCCTATACTATTCGCTGCGTAATCGCCCTATATTACTTGTGTTGAGCAAACTATTCGCTATGTAACAATCTACCTACTCTCATCATGGCTACCTGTTCCTGCGATATACGCATCTTTATCAGACTGCTATCAACCCGGAGGGCGATGATCAAAGATGTTGGGTGAGGCGGTGTATTTCACTACATGCGACCGAGAGGAGTCTTGTAGCGTATGACCGAGTGCGTCTGCACACCACAGTATTGGGGTCCGATCTTAGTGGCTGGGTAGCTCGTGTATTCGTCGTTGCGTTGCGGACACGCCACCAGGCCATCGACTTCCAGATTGGGACGAACAAGTGTCGCGACGCGATCGGCAGTGAACTAATAATATTGCCTTGGCCCGTCGACGCAGCTGACCACTGCACTTGTCCATTGGGAATCCGGTTCACGCGTGGGGCCGATATGGTATACAACCCCGTTGCGGACATGTTCGTTGATATATATAGTACATTCGTGGTACGTTTTGGTTTACACTGAATATCCCTACGGGTGAGACAAGTCAGCACGCTCTCCGTCGACGAGTTTACAGTGCACTCACCCCATTCACGAATATCGTCTGGCCGTTGATCCAGCCTGCCTCGTCGCGCGACAGGAAGGCGACGATGGGCGCGATCTCCTCCGTCTGTGGTATCCGTTTCTGCGGGTGGAGGTTGGCAAAGAACGAGATGAGCTGCTCGCTCTTCCCGTTGCGGAACAGGTCTGTGTCGACCGGCCCTGGGCCGATGGCGTTGACGGTGATGCCGCGCGCGCCGAGGTCTTTCGCCAGAACGCGGGTCATCTGCTCGATGGCGCCCTTGGTGGCGGTGTAGACGAGGTAGCTGGGCGGGACGCCGGAGAAGCGGGTGGTCGAAGAGGAGAAGAAGAACACGCGTCCGCCTGCCGGTCGTCGCACGTCAAGGAGGGGGCGTCGGAGAATGCGAGCAACGCTCACCGGCCTGCAGGTGCTTCGAGGCAGCCTTCACCATGAACAGCGGCACCTTCACGTTGATGTTGAAGTGCTCGTCAAAGTGGTTCTCCGTGATCGCGTCGAGGGGGAGGTTATGCATGAGGCCCGCGTTGAGCACGAGGATGTCGAGCCTCCCGTAGTGCTCCACAGCCTGCTCAATCAGCCGCCTGCCATCCTCGAGCGACGAGACGTCGCCCTGGATGGCGACGGCTTTGCCGTTGCCCTCCTCCTCGATGTTCTGCACGAGCTCGTCGGCGGCGTCCTTGCTGCCGTTGTAGTTGACGACGACGTGTGCGCCGTCATCTGCGAGACGTTTGGCGATTGCTGCGCCAATGTTGCGGGAAGATCCAGTGACGACGGCAACCTTGCCTGCGAGAGGGAGAGACATGTCTTGGGGAGAGGTCGAGTGTCGGGTGAGGTTGCGATAGATTCGTACCTCCGAGGATATTTATCTAGCTTCGCGTCGGCGCCCAATATTATCGATCGGCGTGGGGGATGGGTCGCGTACAGTAAGCATGATGCACGGCGGAGGAATGAGTGGGTCGGTGAGGGGACGTATCCGTAGTCTGGCTCACACCAGTGGTGAGCGCAGCAAATATTATGAATCTCCTCTGGAGTATTATGTAAGCAAAGCGCGGGAATGTGATCTAGAAAGACGCTCCCAGTCCCACGCGATGCTGTCAACGTGAACATTGAACACGAACTACGACCATCGCCATGCACCTCTGCCTCGAGCTCGACGATATCCAAAGCGAAATATTCGGATATGTCTACGAACCATCAGCAATGCACTGGATCGTGTCGCCCTTGCGGGACCGGAAGAGTCTTGCTGCTTTGGCAGTGACTTGTCGCGCATTTTACGAGAGTGCGACAAGGGGAACGCATGATCTAAGCGCCCAACCCGATGATGGGGGCGGGGGGGTACCCCCTCAATGGCTTACCCGTGCCGTGTCCAGGACTCTAAATACCATATATTATGTATATTTTTCATGATTCTTGATAGCCTTTGGGCGAGCCTTGCCTGTGGGAATGTCAAGCAGGCCTACAGACTGAAAAACTCATGTGGCAAGCTTGTCAGGACTTGGGCGGCACCTAAATGGGGCAAGGCGCATCAATCAGCGGATGAGCGTCCATCTGAAGGCTTAGCCGCTTGCTGACCCGCCACTACTACAAACTAACAAATTTTGTACATCTAAGTCATTGATACTGTGTGTGTTTGTACTACAGAGGGCTAGTACACTTTGATATGTGATATGATGTCAAAAGTGTGTATATTTCAGCGCTTGGGGGGGAAGGGGGGTCCCTGCTGGGCCCTTAAACGCGCCATGCATCATCGGGTCACGTTTTGCGGCCCTGAGCTCCCCCAAGCAGGCAAACCGGCGTCGTGTTGACTAGCTCCCGATGCCGGCCCGATCGTAATTCCTCTTTTGCTCGGGAAGGCTTCTCAGAGGCTGAGCTTGGTATGTTATCCTACAAACTACTGTCTATCATGTATGTTTGTTATATATGCTTCCCTTCTTATACTCGTACGACTCCGCTTTACACCGTGGATCCCTGAGACGAGACAATAAGAATATCAATACTCGGCCGATATAATACTGTATACGCGGTTCGTTGTACCTCTGACCTCTCCTATGCATGAGCACTAAGTGGGTGTAATTAGTATTGAGGCCCCAGAGTCTTTAGTCACTGCTATTCAAACGACCCCTGAATGAGTATGCTACCATTCTAGCAAAAGCTCAAAGTTTGAGGGACAAGATGAAACCAAGGTTCTCAACTAACTACTATAGTTTCAGGGTGGTCGCCAAGTCACATACACCTGCCTTTACTCTGATGACAGTACTAATCTGAACAGACCCTATAGGAGTCTATGTCACCATATAACGGAGCTAGGAGCAACCTAGGACGGTTAGTGTACGAGAAATAAAATCAGAGGGGCCACTCAAGCTACTCAAGGGTCAGAGCGTCTCCATGACGTGTCACGGAAATCGGGCAAGTTCTCCGCCCGTAACATGGAAGCGTGGTTTAGTTCCATGACAGAAAGGCTGCGACCATTCGATGGCCCCATGGGGTAAATAAACCCGGAGGAAATTGCCTCGTTTCACTCTGCCGCGTCCTTGGTATCTTGCCGAGAGTGCATGCGTTGTGAGATCCGAAATATAGAGCACCTCAGGCTAGTTTTCGTACGCAGGCGACAAGCATGCCAATACTTATATAGCCCAGAGTAAGGAGAGACTCAGATCCCCAGAGCCCCATACGAGTTCCCCCACCAGTGCCACCACCTAAGCATACTCAAACCCGACACACATCTATCACTATGTCAGTGGAAGAAAGACCCGTTCGTATGCGTGCCTCTCCTGCGGTTGGTGTCGGCGGCATGTACGCTACCGGCCAAGGCGTAGACGCAGTCGTCATCACCGTTGCGATGGTTCCCCCCTTCATGGGCAGCCAGACCGTCAGTGTCCCCTTCGATAATGTTGCTGCCGTGAATGCGACTCACACATCTCCGTCATAGTGGCGCATTGAGCGTATCCCTGAGAGGCCGGATAGATTCCGTGTCGTATTTCATGACAACGCGAACCACATTCCCTGGGTATGGGGATACGCAGGAGACAGACCGTCCCCTGACGAGCCCATCATACTCACAACCAATCCCGAGAGGCAGGTCGCGTGGGTTTTCGCTCCTGCAGACAACGGAGTGCCCAATGCATACACGTGCGTTCGTTGGCCTGTTGACGAGACTCGCCATTAACATGGCAATTGTATATAAGGCTCCTCGCTGACATCGGTATCGTGGGGGCTGGCTGGTGGGCTGGTCATAACCCCGAGAATCAGGTAAGCACGAGTACGTTCAACTACACTGTGGCCTATCTCACCCTGACTACTAGGTGGCCTTTGTGCCCATTCCGATCACCGACGCCCCTACTCCAGAGAGGCCCTACTGGGTTCTGTATTAGTCACATAACTCTCTCGTCTATGATGTACCCTCGAGCTGTACTTGTATCTCCAATGAATCAACTGCGAGCGGATAGTCCCATCAAGAGATTTTCAGACGTAAGCCTGAGGGACGCGGAGACGGCGACGTACCCGATACGCAAATATTACCGCTCCCGCTAGGGCAGTGTGATGGATTGTCGCAGCCAAAGAGTACGAAACAGGAGGATAGAGCAATCATTTGGAGGTCCTTCCTAAACAGTTGTCCGTGTCGTGAGCGTCGGATCTACACAGCAGTATCCATAGTCATGAAGTATCCATAGTCGCCAAAACAAAACAAGAGGAGGTAAATATAGAGAGTATACCGACATCAGCACGGAACGTGTATAGCAGCTCTCAGCAGGCCGCGTGCGAATTACATAGAGGCGAAGCCCGAGTCGCTGACCGGGTCCTTGACTTTATTAGCAGCACCAAACCGGACGGAGTCTACGTGATCCACCTCGTAAGCCATGACGTCGTCTTGCTTTGGGACCAGTACTCACTGAAGTAAGTGTGCGACAAGGCTTCTGCCGCAGTGAGCCGTTCTTGGTGGTCGTATCGGAGGAGCCGATCGAGCAAGTCGACGGCTTCTGGTGTCACGTTTGGCCGGTTGTCGTTGGTGACAAATTTCGCCCATGGCACTCTGGCATGTCTGCGATATGGAATCGTCAGTGCGAGTCCACGAATCAATAAAATGGCACATAGACCTACTTTCTTAGAAGGTCGGGATGGTCAGTTTCAACCTGCATGTTGTACTTCTCCAGATACCGCTCAAAGGTGTCCGTCCCTAGGACCTTGACGATACGAGCGAGCTGTTCTTCGTTGTCTCGGCCGCGGAAGAAATGCTCTTTGCGGAAGATCTGCCCTCGAGCACAAGGGTATGAGTCATCACAATGAGGGTACGACGGACGATCGGTCGTTCTTACCATGGCCGCAAGCATGCATCCTACGCACCACAAGTCCAAGCTGTAGTCGTACATGCTGTAACCGACAAGCAACTCGGGACTTTTGTAGGGCCTCGATCCCACTCGGATGTGGTATTCGGTGTTCGGGTGGTAGAACTCCGCTAATCCCCAGTCGATTAATCGAAGCTGCATCCAGGTAAGCGAAGTTTGCCGTGACGCGAATAGCGGTCTCACCTTGTGGTTGGCACGATCAAACATGATATTGCCGGGTTTGACGTCACGATGCATAATCCCGCGAGAGTGTACAAAGTCGAGAGCCTGCAGAGCAAGTTTCGTTAGCGAACACGTCCAGAGCTACGAGGGAGCGAGAAGGACCGTACTGTGAGTAGCTGGAAGAGGTAGTGTTTAATTTCTAGTTCCGTGAAGGTGGGATAGAGCAGCTTCCAGTCGGTGTTGTCCACATATTCCATGATGAGGCTGTGTGATTTCGACGGCGGGTCGCGCACGACGTCCAAGAGACTGATGACGTTTGGCCCCCCTGCGAGATTCCGCAAGACTTTAATCTCGCGCCTGATCTTCCGCTTTGCTATGGGCTTCAGGACCTTGATTACACAAGTCTCTTCGTTGGACGTGTCTATTCCTTGGAAGACCTTGTATCTTAGTAAGTTCATGATCGTGCGTTGTGATGTATGTGGAGTGCTCACTTCGGAAAATTTCCCGCCTCCGACGCGCTTGATTATCTCATAATTGTCTGGGACATTCCACTCTATATGGAGGTGTTCTAGGACAATGTAAGTCAGTGCGTTAGCATCAACGTGTGCTCGTACAAGGCAGGCAACAGTGGTTGCTAAGGAAAAAGGACCACTTTGTTCGCAGGTGGCAGCAGCCAACGATGCCGGGAGCCCGGAGATCCATGAGCGTCCAAGGTCTCAAGTACGTGGAAGCGTTCGCTGGTAGACCAGATTGATCTTGACCGGCATCGGCATAACGGCTGTATTGACACCCTGAGGTGTCGAAGCACAGAGAAGACCCGTGCGCATTGATATGAACATCGCTCTTTGGTCTCGACCAACAACCACATCTTCACAAACTCCTCGTTCAGCCGTAGTGAAGAGTCGAACGCACCATATTCGTACCAGCCAGGCCCTAATTCAGCATTCACGTCCGCGTAGACACGGGCCATGGTTACTCGTTGTGTGCGCGGAGGTTACAGCTAATTCCAGCTTGAGAACGCACCAGATATCAAGTAGAGAGAGTCGGATTGTCTAGGTATGGTCGCAGAGCGAGTTCATGTAAGCAGCTGGGGCAGGGCGACAAGCACGGCAAGTCGGCACAAGTCGGCGCTTAAGTGGAGTTGGCGTTTTGGACCAACCCTAACCCTCCGCAGTGATACTTATTAGCGGCAGGCCAGCTGTCCCACAGAATGACGTGGCCTGATGGCGGGCCGGCCAGGCCACCCGGGCGTTTAGAAAGAGATGAACGCCCGTTTTGACACAGAAGGCAAAGAAGGTTTGATGGGGGCGGGGCGGGAAGAAGGTAAGGTTTGACAGGGCGGGGCGGGAGTGCGTGAGAGGCCGCCCCCCGCCCCGCCCTCCTCCTAATCCGTCTTTCGTCGCCAAGCGCAGTACCGGGCCAACTTAGACACTAAGGTAGCGCGTTGGTACATAATTTGATTCAGCCTTTTTGTCCTTTTCTTCAACTACCATAGAACTGCCCTCAGCGCCGCGCTGGTGTGAATTAAACAGCAACAGGTAGCCCCATTACCTGAAAGTAGTCAGAAATTGCGCGCCAGACTTATATTTCGTGTGCTCGACAATGAAATGCTCAACGTCCCTGTCACGGGAGAAGGCGCAAGGCGTAGGAATAAATGAAATAAAGCGGTCAATTCCTAAAACAAACAGAGAGCTCCAAGTAGGGGGTCTGTGAGGCGTGTCGCAGGATCTCCTCTCCACCGCCCCCTGTACCCTCGTCTCACCCCTCGCCTCCGTATGCCATGCCAAAACTACTTCACCTCTGCGAGGACGTGCCTCTGCTTTCTGAGTCGCATAGTCAAGCCTCCTCATCGACCTCAACAATGAATCTGATCGACGATGACCCCGACGCAAAGGTCTTCCTCGACGAGGCCGTACCACCGCTCGTCCAGATGCGGGATGAACAGCGCATGCACGTCAAACACCTCTGCGAGGACGTGCTTCTGCCTTCTCAGACGCGTAGTCACGCGTCTTCATCGACCTCTACAATGAATCTCATCGACAATGACCCCAACGCGAAGGTCTTCCTCGACGACGCTGTACCACCGCTCGTCCAGATGTGGGACGAACGGCGCATGCACGTCAAGGTGCTAGCCTTGAACTGTCGTCGTTCCTACGAGCTAACCGGCCTGCTGTATCAATAGATACTCACGTCAAAAATGTTCTGCTCACCTGAGCAGCGCACAGAGATTGACCGGCTACATACGTCCACAAGCCCAGACCTCACAAGTAGGATGTTCGCCGAGTCTGCGCCAGGTCAAGACGCTGCCCGTCAGTTACTCAAGTCAGTACTCCTCGACAAGGAGTCTTTGGCCATGCTAGAGAGTAAATGGAGTAAGGTGTGGTCGCACAAATGGTCTACGAAAACAGGGAGCAAGGTACGCACTCTGTATCAATGGTGAGTATATTATCCCTGGTGCTACCAGCATCCGCACTCACCGGAGTCCAAGTGTATGCGGATACGATACACAAGAGAGACAGAATGCCCATCAAAAAGGGTCCTCTGACCCGGCTAAGAGAAGGACTGGGCACGACTACACCGGATGCTTGGGCCATGCAGACGTCACTGAAAGCCTAGAGAACGGCGCGATTATCCGTGTCATTGCGTACCTACACCACAACGAAGCGTGCCGCGTTGCCCAATGCATTCGCACACCTAGGATACCCTTGCATCCACACGTTGTCGACACTGCTCTGCGGCAGTTTTCCGAAGGCGGAAGGTGCGATATTCGATACCTTCCTAGTACAAATACAGTGTTGAGACAACGCCTGTAGCATTAATCACATTCAGCAACGAAATGTGGCCATGGTTCAGAATCATACTTACCGCGGCATGGACAACGTCGTCGATCCCACGTCATGCAACCCTTTGGAGAACAGGCCCTCGAACTGGAGGTACAGCATCTTCCCCGACGACTTCCACAGCTTGTATCGTCAGCATAACAAACAGGCGTACAGAATCGACCTCACCATAGCGCAGGAGTACAACGTCGACAACTGGCTGGATCCCAAGAGCACGTACTTCAAACCAGAGCTTCAACAGGCGGTCTTCAAATACATGCCGCGTGCAGAGGAAGGTGAACGCGTGAAGGTCTGTATAGCGAACGAAGAGATGCGTCAAGCTGCCTGGAAGTATTGCCACACACGACAGCTCGTCCTCGACGGAACATTCGGAGTTGCTTCTTCAAGACTTCTACTCTGGATTGCGCTTGCTATCAACGAGCGTGGTGAAGGCGTACCAGTTGCCCTCTTCCTGTTCTCCGCCCCTACCGGTAACAAGGCTACCCACGCCGGCTACAACACCAATATTCTTGCTGAACTCCTCAAGTACTGGCGGGACTGGCTTGACGAGACCGCACCCCCGAAGACTACATTCTCCCCGTGCGCCGCAATCACGGACACCGATGTGAAGGAACGCGGGGCATTGATCAGAGTGTGGGACTCTATCATTCTACTCTTGTGTAGATTCCATGTGCGACAGTGTTGGACAAACAAACGAAATAGTGTCCTGGGGAAGGAGAGCACTCCAGAGCGTGATCACGTTGAGAAGAGGTTGCAGAACCTTGAGTATACGTGAGTCAACGTAGTCTTACACCCTGGTCCATACTCAGGAACGTACCTACACCAGTATACTACGCACTGCTGTGCACGCGGAAGCACAGAACCTGCTCGATGTCGAGCGTCGTGAGCTGCAGGACCTTTCCCAGCTCCCTAAGTTCTCCAAACCAGTCAACGCAGGGATACGCTTCCTCGACTACCTCGTAGAGAATTGGATGCAGGACGACCTATGGAAGGGTTGGTCAATGTGCGCTCGTCATGCAGTAGCTAAACACATGAACATTACGGTGGACCAAGTTCTGACAACAACCAATCACCTAGAGTCGCTCAACAAGACATTGAAGTGGAAGTACCTCCCCCAGTGGCAGCACTCAGGCTACCGTCTTCGGTTCGACGTCTTGCTGTACCACCTTTGCGTGACCATTCTTCCTCACGAGTATGCCAAGCTACGCATGTTCTCCGGCTATGAGGCATGGTTAGCCGTACGCTTTCCTCAGGTTATCTCCACTGCAGCAAGGAAGTCAAACGGCAAATCCGTCCCTCCTCCATCGTCGTCGACTGCGTCGCAGGCTTGGTACTCACCAGACTCCAAACGCGACCAAGAGGCAAAGATCATCCTCCAACGTCATCTCATCACACCCATCCCTGCAGGAAGATTCTATGAGCTATGGGCAACATGTCGATCGTCGCGAGACCCCACACTTACCTACCATCTCACAATCCACCCCTCCGGATCTGCAACTTGTTCGTGTCCAGACTGGATACACAGAAGCGGAGCATGCAAGCACCTACGTGCATTCCGCGAAGTTGTGCAGGGTTGGATGCAGAGTAAATCGCTAACTCACCCGTATATCTTTCCAGGTACAGCGAAGGAGGCAGAAGCTGTCGAAGCGACGAATAAGAGATGGTACGGCGAAGCTTACCTTCAGTCCGTATTGCAGCCCGGAGCTGCTCATGTTGTTTCTCCAACAAAGACAAGTGGCGTCCAAGAGTACACCACAGATTCAGGGCCGCCCCCACCCTTGACGCACAAGGGCAACACCCTACCTCCTCACAACATCGCCGACACACTCCCCTCGGACCTTGATCTCCAGCAATACGTCGACATCAGCACCGACTCCTCTGCTGCTACTGAATCTCCCGCATCCCCCCGTCCTTCTCGTTCTCCAAGCCCGGTAGACATTATGATGGTGGACAGTAAGAAGGCTATTGCGACACAAATTGATCAACACGTCCGACACGACATTCAACGGGTCTTGCCTCTCTTACACGGCCTGGTAAACACCATGTCCGACCTCGAAGGCTCTATTACAACTACCTGCGACCTGGAGGAGTTCAAGGAAGTTATCGACCAGCTCGCGATATTAAAGAAAAAGATTGACGAACCGGACGAAGCATTTGAACGTGGGTACATCCTGCATAGAGCCGCAGAAATCTAAACAGCTCTCAACAGGGCAAAGGGAGGCAGAGCTTCGTCTTCACACACTGCGAACGCCTACAAAGGGGACTAAGAGAAAGATACTACTCCCCCCTTCGCCCGAGAAGAGACAAAAGAGGCACATCTCGCACAATGTTACATAGACACGACCTAAAGATATTTAGTTGGGCGTAGAACAAGAAGTACGATAAATTGGAGGCGCAGAAACTATTTGGTGTTACATAAAATACATCGTGTGAATCATTCAAGACGGAGTCTCACGCGGAATCGCGGGAGCACGCCCAGACCACTCGTAGAACTGCTGACAGTACCACCTCGCGGCCTCGCGCTCGAACGTCAGCAAGCTAGACGCGGAGGGGGCAGTGGACTGCAGGACCAGAGTATCGAAGTGCTCCGGGTGCTTGGGCCAACGACACATGAGACGTCGCAGCGCGTCCAGGCAGGCTGCTCGCTTGTGAATGTCGGGAGTACCAAACACGGCGTTCGTGGGCGGAAGGGAGGGGAAGAAGTGATGACCATCCCCGAATACCTCTGCGAAGAGCCCTTGTCGAAGCAGCTCGAACGTGTCCGCATGCTCCGCAGGCAAAGGTACGAGGTACCGGTCGAGCTCCTGAAGCTCTACTCGAAAGCCGACCTCCGACAACTCCCACGCGATCTCTTGGAGATGAACGCGATAGTCCTGCAGCTGTCCTGCTTCGAATGCTTCCAGAGACAGAGGGAGGCCGCGCCAAAGGACAACGTTCGGAAGCTCTGCGTAGAGGGACATTGGCTCGCGGAAGAGCTTGGCAAAGAAATTGCATGCTGCTTCCTTCTCTTTGCGACGCTTTGCTTGACCTGGCTTGTCATCTTCAAGGTCGTTAGTGAGCCTGGGGAAACGGGCCAGGAGTGTCCGCCAGTATCCAGCTCGGGGAGGTTCGTACCGCGATGGGCTACCGAGCGTGTTGAGAACGGCGCATCGGTATCGCAACCAGTTAGCCAGGTATATGTAGAGCCGGCGGTGGTGCGACACAGTCATAACGAGCTCGGCCTCGGGGAGCCAGAGGCCCAAGCGGTGAGCATCGTCAGCGCAGGGCTGCGTGTGGTCAACTGCCGCAAGGGCTTCGTGCCAAACTGCGAGACGACGGGGCAGCAACGCGTGTGTTTTCTCCTCAAAACGCTCCATCCCTCCTGCAACCATGGTCTTGCCACCTAAATGATCTGTATTGAGCTGGATGGTTCATATTGGGGCGGACATATATTACCTTTGCCCTTTTCATTCCCCACGCTCCTGGTCACCACGAGTACAGGCTGGCGTTCACTGACCGGCCGAAGGACCCTATTGGCGGAGAGCTTCTCAAAATCGAAGGTCTGCGCTGATATCTGCTGGAGGGCCCTAGCGTGCTCAAACCCCACAGGGAATTTGTGGCTGACTGCGAATGGGATGTCGTCCTTAGTTACGACAATGCCGCACTGCTCAGGCTTGAGGAGATCAACGGTCATCGGCGGAAGGCGCGACGATGCTGCCTTCTTGGGAGTCGCTAGCCACACGGGTATCCCGATGTTGTACAGACGAAGGGCGTCGGGAGCGTTGTCGCAGACGGCTCCCATCACACCAGCACCCAGTCCGGAGTGTAATGGCGTCGTCGCAGCTCCGGGCCGAGGAAACCCAATCCACTGCCATTCCATCCATGCCCAGCACTCCGCAAAGCACCTATGAATGTGCCCCCACCGTAGGAGACACATTGCGAACGTCGTGGGGCCAGCAAACGCGGCTCGTGTGAGTTCAAGCTTGGCTTGCAGGTTGCGGAGTTCTGCAAGCCTGCCCTCCACTTCGAACCTGTGGCTCCTGAACTCGAGCTCTTGCTGAGATTTAGGAGCAGCGGTACGTTCCAACTCGTGAAACCCCTCTAGTCTAGTGTGGGCTCCTTCTTTATAGCGGGCGAGGTCGGGGAGGAGGCTGTCGATCGCCTTGTCCAGAGCGGACAGCTTTTTCGAGGTGAGGACTCCAAATGCCTCGCCTTCGGGGTGGTTGTTTACGCGAACGAAGTCCTCCCGTTGTGGTGTGAGCCAAAGTGTCGCAGCGGGATGCTCGGCACAAGGGCGTCGTGGAATTAGACACAAGTAGGGCATCTCCTTACAGAGATATTGAGGCCACTGCAAGTGATCTTCTTGGCCGAATCGCCCGTTGTCACGCAAAAGAAGCTCAGCTTCTCCAACCACAAGCTCCGGTACAGAGTCTCCATTGAGGGCGCGTATGTCGTAGTACTCATGTTTTCCAAGGACACGTCCAATGAGAATGTCGCTGGGGACTGTGGGTGCCGCAGCTTCGCCGCGCGATGTCGGGCTAGGGCTACGGGAACCAGATATGGGAGTACTAGTCTCGCTCGACGAGTACGCAGCTCGCTGCACGCGAGAGCGACCTCGGTCAGAGTCCGCTACGCGAGACTCTACGCCGTGACGAGGATTTGTGGATGACGAGCCACGAGGGAGTCGACTTTGAGGTTGCGAGTTCTCATGCGAGCGGGACAAATGGGCGGGAGGCATAGGACTGCGGCTACGCGTGCGACGATTTATTTTTCGGACTGGGCTACGACTACGAGTACTACGGGAACGGGGGTGCATTGTGGAAGCCCCTCGTGTCCGAGCTCGAGGCTGTGCATGGGCATCGGTACCACGAGACGGGTGTTGTGTGCTGGTAGCAAGACTAGGCCAAGCATTGGCCCTGCTGGACGAGGACTGCCCTTCGCCCACATAGCCCCATGTGCCCGACGTGTTGGATGTGGTGTTGCCCCATGTGTCCGTCAGGGTCCACGACTCCGAAGCCGCAGTGTTTCCTGTATATACCAATGAGCACCAAGACTGGCGAGGTGGCAGAGCAATGTACGTACGAGTGTTCGTAGTCTTGGGGGTGTCCCATAGTGTTTTAGGGTCCGGTCCGGTCCGGTCTTTTGACCAAAATCCTTGGGACCAGGACCAAGACTGCTCTAGGACCGGACCCTGGTGGCAAGGACTGGGACTGGGACTGCAGTCCCGGTCCTCTACCAGTCCTATCCCAGTCCTTGACCGGTCTGAACCAGTCTAGGACTGCCCCCAGTCCAGACCGGTCTGTGACCGGTTCAGACTGGTCCTCACATGTGTAGGGTAATGTAAACTGGTTATTTCTGAAGTAAACACTTGCTATACTTGTACTATACTAATATATGTGTGCAAGCTGTTCTATCTACTCCATTATCATGTATGGAGGGAGAGAAGTCGTGCATGTTTGCATGGCTATCGAGAAAACAAACACGGACAAACAAACTGCGCAGAAAGCGCCGGTCGACAATACCAGGTGTAAGCACGCAGATATGCTGTAGTTAGATCTAGTTTACTATTTCTATAGTCTGTGTATAGTATGTATAGTAGGTACAAGCCAAAATGTTACTATTTTATGTGTTAATGGAGACCAGTTCGTGACCGGTCCTAACCAGTCTTTGCCCGGTCCTTCCTTCCTCAGCATTGGCAAGGACTGGGACTAAGACCAGGACAGGACCACCTAAGGACCGGGACTGTAGCTGGTCCTAAGTGGTCTGGTCCCAGTCTTAGTCTCGGTCCCTGTGCGGTCCTGGGACCGGACCCTAAAACACTAGTGTCCCAGGAACCCGACGTGGACGAATTTGAGACCCAAGTGGCTGCTAATAAACCGATGAGTACGAAAATGTTGAAATAAAGTGGTGGACGTACGAGAAGCTGTGTGGGTTGGATACGATGTTCGATTTCGCCACATATCTCTCTCTTTCACGAGCGCACGCTCCCAGGTAGCGAGGGCCCCCTTCCACTTTGCTGCCTCCTCCGTTTTTCGCTCTCTGTTTGCCGTCTTCACCCTTTTCTTGAGAATGCGGATGATCTCCTGTAAGCGGGGTTCGCGTTCGAGAAACTCAGTCTCGACGACCTCAAGGTCATCGTTGTCGTCTGGGTCCTCGGTCCAGTCCTCGAATTGCTCTGCCAAATTGTAGTGGCTGGGGGCATTATCGGCAGGGGGAGTGGGAGCTCGGAACGCGGCAGGCGCGTACGTCGTCGCAAGCGAGGTCGGGGTAGATGGGCGATCGATGTTCATGGGCTGCTCGTCGGACATGATGTAGTTGTATGTTGGCGCGAGGAGTAGGTAGAGGAAAATAGAGGAGACCGTGAGCAGGGCAATCGACTGCAATGAGGTGCAGAGTGGGAGGTGCAGAGTGGGAGGCTTACAGCCAATGCTACAATTAGCACAGACGATCAGACCTTTAGTAGCATGAACTTACTGAGGTGTCAAACGAGTCTTTCAAGAACCACAGGATAACTAGGCCGAATCAACCTAGTTACCACGTTGAACTGAAGAGTACAACGCTTTCTGTGGGGGTTCCAGGGACCAAGGGGAGCTCGAGTCTTCAAGAGACACAGGATAACCAGGCTGAATCAACCTAGTTACCACGTCGAACTGAAGAGTCCAACGCTTTCTGTGGGGGTCCAAGGAGAGCTTGACGTGGCGCGGGTGTTGGAGGAAAAGAGGCGGCGGCGAAGGCGTTACGTTGACTGAAGAGTGCAACGTCGGTGGAGGTTCCAGGGATTGAGGTGTATGTGTTTATACAAGAGAAGGGGAGTTGACGGCGATGCCAGTTGGTGGTGGTGGTTGTATGTCGAGTGCGGTATTTGTATTTGGCGCCTGCCACCTCCCCATTATGGATATGTCGTGATTAGACGCGGGTCGAGTCTTAGACTCTTAGGTATGTTCATGGTCGTATCACCAACTGCGCCTCATAGTAAGTCGTGTCGTGTAGCTCACCAGTGTCCTTCTGTAGGAAATCGTATCGGAATCCAACAAAGACTGGGCATGAACTGCTCGGTCCTCGCTGATAGACAGCTCTGTCTGTCAGTGGGTTGGCGAACATAGTGTCCCTTGTAGGATCCAACATAGGCTGTACAGAGTCTGCTCTGTCATCTCTGAGAGGCAGCTTTGTTTCTCAGCGAGTTGGTGAACACTTCATGAGCGACACACTCGTGGTCTTTGCAGCGTCGGCGCCGCGGCGCAATCGTTAGTTGATTACCATCCACACCATGTATGCACAGATGGAAATAATGAATAGGTTTCGTACGGATCGTACCATGCACCACAGAATAGACTAGTGAAAATTGTCTGACCACGAGCAGGGCCCACCGCCGGGTCTACCGTCCGCCGCACGTATGTACAAACTATGTACAAACGATACAAAAAGCATCTTGAGTTATGCCCCACAAAAAGGACGAGTGGACATTGTCTAGCCACAAGAAAGGCCCATCGCCCGGTATACCACGCAGCTCTTGCCATGTGTACACACCACATACTAGTCAGTGCAGTCCTTCTCAACGCTTTTCACGTACGTCCCACTTGTTGCCTGCACAGTATATACGAGTGACAGTTCAAGAAAGTTTGATATGAGCAACGCGAAACGTGCTACATGCACAAGCACTAAGGACAGATGAATGTTCAACGAGTCTAGAGTCCCATTGGGTGGAAGGCAGCAAAGCCTTTGTGGTGCCGATGGGGCCCTTTTGATCTCAAGGGCAAGCTCGAATGAATCGTCCTCCGGAGGCTTCGCGTGCCGCATTGATGAAACACACACCAATTCAGTTAACTGCGCGTGATTTATACAGTGCGGTGCTCGAAGTACAAGACATGCAATACATATACGATATCAGGGATTTGAAGAAATTTACCTCAAGCCATGCCTCGATCAGGACTCGCATTTGACAACAACACTCTCAGCTCCCTCGGCGTCGTCGTCGGACGTGAGATCAATGATTTGCGAGCCAGACGGAGCGAAGGAGACGTCGGGGTCAAATGTGAAGTCGTCGCTGTCCAGAGTCAGGTCGATCATGTCCGAAGACTGGGATCCGTCAGCTTGGCGTGTTTGCGACGATCCAGCGGAAGCTGGGAGATAGTGAGTGTTACAACCACGGCATATGTCAGAGCAACTTACGGTAAGTGACCTGGGACGATGTTGTCTGCGACGACTGCGATGCTGCGTGCAAGCCTACTATAGATTGGGTTTCGGCTGTTGTAAGGCCGAAAGACGACTCACTTGGTGATAACGGTGTAAGCCTCATCTGAGAAGTAGAGGGTAGGTCGATATGACGGGCTCCAGGGCTGTAGAGGCCAAGCTTCTTCCCTTTGGACAGAAATGTAGGCGAAGAGGGTGGCGACTCCGGAGGGCAGAGATGGGTCTGCGCAAAAGAAGATATCATGATCCTGCCGCATGGATTGCAGCGGCCAAGGATGGGTAAGATGTCGTTGATCTTGGCGCCGTGTTTTTGAGTCATCGAGAGGAGGAGAGTGTCACAGTTATGCTGGAGACCACCCATCCATGAACTGTATGGTTAACCACTTCACCAAAAGGGCGACGTTAGTAGCTCTGACTACTAACGTGGG